>JABUQX010083802.1:10000-20000 GCA_015478945.1 Trachelipus rathkii | reverse complement strand
AAAGGACCAATAGTATTGTATGTCAGGGTTGGATTTTATTTTAATTATATGTGTGAATAGTTCTATTCTAATTTTGTGAGCTATCTTCAAATAAATATAACTGAAAGACATGGGAATTGTTTTAAGTATATGATCCTTCTCGAAAGTGACCGTAGACATTACCTCTTCACTCTCGGGACCGTAGACATTACTTCTTCACTCTTGGGACCGTAGACATTACTTGATATCTAGTTTTTCACTCTCGGGACCGTATATATATAGAGGTATATAGAGGTATAATAGAGTAATATAGTAATATAGTATTAGTATTAGTATATTATATACTATATATGAAGTTAATAATCGATATTATAATAATATTATAATATATAGTATAGTGATAGTAATAAGTAGAATTCTGTCAGAAGTATAGTATAGTATATAGGTATTATAAATATGGCGTATAGTAATATAAGGGTATATAGTATATAAGGATAAGCGTAGTGATTATAATAGAGTATAGATTTAATATATATAATAAAATAAAGTGAATAGTATCTACAGTCGTAATATAGGTATAATATACTATATATATAATAAATAATAATAGGGTAATATATAAGGGTCGGGAGCTATAGTATATGAGATAATGTAGTTATATATGATATTAGTATATGGTACATATTACGCATGTGAATGGAAATAATAAATGAGAAATGTTTGAAAAGATGATTGAATGTTATTTTTACTCATCTGGTCAATGCAATCTCCGCTATCGATATAGATGATTGCAGCGCTTCGCACTCGAAATTATACTAATATTCAATATATTAACTAACAATAAATGATACACCGTATATGCCGAGTGATATAGAATATATAATATATAGTATATATTATATATTATTGTAGTTTGTGTGTAGTGTGTGTGTGTGGTTGTGGTTTGAGATCTGTGTGTGCCTAACCAAACTTTATCATAACGACTAGAGCTTTAAAAAAGTGCTGTAAGGTACGACCTGACGTAGATGGATTCTGTGGTTGCCGGTGAGACACATTGAGCCTAACCGTAGAATGAATTGTCGTTGCCGGAAAAAGCCTAGACGCTTAACCTAGATGGATGTTGTTCGTTGCGAAAAACCTAGAAGCTAGCCGTAGATTATGTGTCGGTGCCGCCAGAACCGTAAGAACCTGAACTCTGAGATTGCTACTTTTAAAGTAAAAAGTTACTAATATTTCGTAACAGGTTTTATAAATAACATGTTGCCACATGATAATAGCGGGCAAAGTAGTCGCGAGTAATGTCTGATGTGCTTCGGCACGGGTTGGGAACATATGTTTAGAATTGGCCGGTTTCGTAAGTTTTCAATTTTTTCTTGCCACTTTTTCAGAACTGGTTATCTAGTCTATCCAGAACGAAATTTGCAAGAGAGCGGATGGCTGAAACTGTAAGAAAGACAGTTTCAGCAACAGTTCGAGAATGGTAAATATTTTAAATTCATATTTCCAAAAACTAAATAAGAAAACAACAGATGTCAACCTCACGCTTGAAATAATGTTAAAAATAAAATGATTTCGATAATTATAAGAGAATAATGTTTCACCATATACAACTTGCTGATATATTCACCAAAGAATAACATAATAAGAAAATGAATACGAAAATTTTTCGGAAGAATGCTAAAACCTGTAAAAACGATTTTCACACAGGTTCGAATAAAATCTTAAAATTCTATTCACAAAATAAGAAACGAGATTTCGAAAACCCATCACACTTGAGATTTAAAGAATAAATGGCGACCGTTTATATATATGTTGATATTTTTCCTTCGAACGTTGCCAATAATGCGCCAAAATGAATATATAACTCATGTTAAAAACTAGGCTTATTCCCAAATGTTTCTTCGATATTCGATCGAACTTAAATATCGATAAATATCAATTTGGAGGTCAGAAAGAATCTTAAGTTTATCCATATAAGTCATTATATAATATATAAGTAATATATTATAAGTTAGGTTATATTTATATTGGGGAGGCACAGGAGTAAGAGTATAATAAGGTAGGTAGTATAGTTACGTATAGATATGATATATAGTATATATAGGTAGGCGTGAGTATATATATATAAGGTATATAGGTTATGTGATAAGTATATATTAATAATAATGTAAGAATATAATGAAATAATAGGATGAATGAATCAATATATGAATCACTAATGAATGAATAATAAGTAATAATCTAATATAATATAATAATGCAATAATAATAGATAAAATAATTAATGAATCAATAATGAATAATAGAATATTGAATAATATAATAATGAATAATACATAATAGATGATAATAATAAGAATAATCAATAATAAATAATGAAAATGAATAATAATAATAAATTCATAGTAGAATAATGAATAAAATAATCTAATAATAATATGAATACAATAATAATAAATAGATAAAAAACGTAAGATCGTTCAGGTCAAAAAATATTTTCACGATACGGCCTAACCCATGTCTTCGCAACGCTGCGGACAGGGCGTAGCTGACGTCTACTCGAAAGAGGCAAATATAAGATAACAGCCACTTAATGGCGTACTAACCGGACACGAAACGATACGATGTCATACCTTCTCGGAAACTTAATATAGGCTATTTGATATGTCCCAAATAGAATGAATGAAGTAATTACAATAAGTAATAATAATAATTAATAATAAATCATATGTAGTAATTTGAATAATAGAATAATAATAGATAATCAATAATATTATAATAATGAATAATGATAAAGTAATAATAATAACGATAATATAATAAATATGAATAATATAGCATAGATCGCTGAACTAATACCAGAGATTGGTCCTATTCGAGGCGATTGTCTTAGACCATATATTGTTTAAAACAATCAGCTTTTTTGTTGCGGGTAGTAGGAGGGAGAATAAAAAACATTTGAACTTTAAAAAAATACAGAAAAAAAAAGATAAACAAAAAAAAAAAAAAAAAAGAAAACAGTGAATCTGAGAATTTTAAATGCCGATCTACGAATATATGACTATGATGATTGTGTTTCGAATTGATCACGCATTTATCGAGAATAAATGTATTTTTCGATGGACATGTAGGAGAGAGCTATGGTGTTACGCACATCTGATCTGTAATACAGTTTAGGTTTAAGGTATTAACCGCAACGTCAATCCCCATACAGGTTACCGCATCCGTCGAACGATAACAGTAGTCTCAGGCGTTAGTAGTGATAGTGCTAGGCGAGGTAGAGGCTAGATAGGGGCTGTACGGAGTGAAGATTTTCATTGGTCGTTAGGGTTCCTTCTACATATATTAATAAAAGAGCACTAATTTGTAAAAGAAAAGAGTTTTAATATAGATCTCATAAATTTTTTGCAAATATGATCTGATACCCCTGGTCTAAAATGTCAAATACTAGAGATAATTTATATTTATAAATGTTTCAGGTACGGTCAGAAAGGCTGTTTCCACTAAGTCGGCGTCAGGAGATATCCGACAGTTGGTCCAGGTCTAATTTACCAGCAACTAGAATATACTCCGGGAAAATTATGCCATGACTGATTCACTTGTCAACTAGGTTATTGTGGGTGAAGTTAAGATACTACTATCTCGTCTTGTAAAGCTAATATTTGCTATCTTTCCGGGGTCGTTAATTAAAATATCAATACTCACAAATTTTCTGAAAAGAAACAGTAATGTAATCACAAAACAGACAATTGATGATTATAATAACAACACCGTTCGAGGTGAAGCTGGCTGTTAATGATACGTTACAATTTGCAATATTTCTAAATAAATTATTAATGCTAAACCCATTATTCGGCATATATTTATTATTTAAAAAAATTATGTGTTCACAAACTGGCGTCAAGACGACGATGGAATATGAAGAAGCACCTAGCTCCAAAGTTTGCAGAGAAATACAGAGTTTTATCAGCTGCTACGAGATCTCTGCTCTAGATACCTCGTAGATTGGTCTTCTGTTCGTCTCTTATTAAATGAAGACTCTTCAGCAACCGTGAGCGAGAAGTTATCAAAGAGCAACCTGCAGCTGAGCTGGTCCGATTATTATGTTTTTGGATGCCTTCCAAAAGAGAATTAAGAAAAAGTGAAAATGCTCTATAGGATACAGAGAAGAAAAGAGTTTTACGAGAATCCATAATAATTAGTAATACTGATAAATAAATAAGATATATTATGAGTAATATATATATACTAGCTATAATATATAGTTATGTAGTAATATATACTATATACACGTTAATAATTATTAATATATAACAAAATAATATCATATCAATACATAATATATATATTATATATATATATAAATATATATATATATATATATTTATATGCATATATTTATTATATATATATATATAATATATATAGTATATATATATATATTATATATATTATATAAGTATATAATATATATTATATATACTAATATATATATATATATATATATAATATATATATATATCTATATATATATATATATATATATATCATATATATAATATATCTATATGTATATTTATATATATAATATTTATTTTATATATATATATATTTATATATATATAATTATAATATATATATATAAATATATATATATATATATATATTATATATTATCATTAATAATTTTAGCCCTTGAGGTAATTGATCTTTATAAAGATGATATTGTTTATTAATTACATTACAAATACACAAAGCCAAGCTTTCGTGGACCTAATCGTCTCGCTTCTTCGGGACTGATTAGGTCCACGAAAGCTTGGCTTTGTGTATTTGTAATGTAATTAATAAACAATATCATCTTTATAAAGATCAATTACCTCAAGGGCTAAATTAATTAATAAGTTAATATTTAAACTACGAGAAGTCTGTAGTAATAATTGAATCATTATATATATATATATATAAATTTATATATATATTATATTATTATTATATGATATATGATATATTAGTAATATATATATATATATATATATATATTATATATATATAAGTTGATTATATATACTATATATATAGTATATAGCGTAGGTTATATATAGTATAGATATGTATGAGTCTAGTATAGTATGAGGAAGATACTGCTATCTGTAGCACGTAGTGCAATTTATGTTGTTACCGAAGTGAACTAGCCCTATGGATTAATGATGCCAATTAATTAGAAACTTCTTTATTTTTAATACACATTAATAACGAAGTAAAGAAATACGTCTGTGAATGAAAATATTAACAGATAGGCAGCTTTCATGCTCGTCTTGTTGAGTACCATCTTGGGCTGAGAAGGAAAGAATTTTTCAGGATCGATTCTTAGTGGAGATATTTCCAGCTGTTGAGTATAATTTTTTGATAGTGTGTGCCTAAAGGGTATTTGGGTAAAGTCTTTTTAAGAATTCAATCTGTAGGTGTAGTCGCTATTCTATTACTTCTCCCGGTTGTTGTGTTAATTTGTTGGTATTGGTAGATGCCAAAATGTACTCAAGTATCGATTGGCAAGTTGGTTGATATGGACGATATTTCTGATAGGTTCCATGTAGTTAATATATAATGGGAGTAGACTCGTTTGAAGGTTCTTCTGTGGTGTTAATCTGCTCGAAATCTGTGATAACTGTCCTGTCGTCGTAGAATCATGTTGAATGCTGGGTTATGTTATGTCGTATTAAAATAGAAGTGTTTCTCCTATATAGCGGTTTGTTGACAGGAATTACAAGGGATCAATGATTATACGCGAATTTTGTGAATGGAGGTTTCTTCATATGTTGGAGCGGAGTAGTTTTAGGGTAAATATTCGATGGAAAGACGGAATAAGGTTGATGGCAGTTTTTCGGTAATGGCTTGTTTATAGGCTGTATGTAAATATGGTGGTAGTATGATGACGATAAAGGAAATGAAGCTGTGAGTATTGATTTGGAGGGGGGAGCACAAACTACTTTAATATCTTTTCCAGTTTATGCAGGCTTGCATGAAAAAATATTCAGGATATAGTAAGGACGTGAAAGTTTTATGTATATATTGGGTTTCGCTTTTTAAGAGGGGGAGAGCAAATGCGAAATGCTCTAAGATAAATGGAAGATAGAATAGCTAGTTTTGTATGTCTTGTGTGATTTGAGAGGCAATGTATGTAATTGGGTGAAAAGGCAGGTTTTCTGTGTATGATATATTGAAGTTGTGAGTTATTGTTCCAAGTGACCAGGGTGTCAAGAAAAGGTATTGTGTTGTTTGAGGAGTTTTCTATAGTGAATTGTACAGATGGATGTATCGTGTTAATGAAAGAAAGGACATCGGCAGAATTTGTGTTATGTGGTAAGGCGACGAAAATATCGTCTACATAACGTAGCCATGTGCTATTTGTGAGGAGGGGATGTGGTAAGATGTAATAGTATTCGATCAGCTCCATGTAAATATTACTGAGAATGGGGGAAAGGGGTGAGCCCATACTGAGTCCGGAGGTTTGTTTGTATTAATGTTGAAGTAATTATGTTGAAGGGAGAGATTAATAAGTTCTTTGATAAGATGAAAGGGAAAGGATAGATAAAAGTTGTGTTCGTTGATGAATCTTTCTAATAAATTAAGGGTATGGGGGACCGGAACTGAAGTGAAAAGAGATACTGCGTCGAAACAGAAGTTTATGCGTATTGGGGTTTAAAAACTGGTGCGTGAAATGAAGTCTGAGGAATTATTTAAGGGGGAGGTTGAAATACTGTTTATGAGAGGTTTTAATTGATTTGCTAGCCACGACGATAATTTATATGTTGTGCTGTTAATATTTGTAATAATAGGACTTAGTGGGATGTTTGTTTTATGAATTTTTGGAATGCCGTAAAACTGTGAGGAAGAATTCATATAGGAATGAAGTTTTGGCATTAGATGTTTGTGTACTTTTAATAAGTTATTGAGGGATGAATTAAATTTATTTTGAGAGGTTTTTAGGGGTCTTCATTTAGTAAGGTGTAAACACTATTGTCTTGTAGTAGATTATTTGATTTATTTATATAAGTATCTTTATCTATGATAACGATTTGATTGCCTTTGTCTGATCTGGTTATTATTATGTTAAGGCGGCTCCACGCATGCGGAGTTTGTCGAACCATTTGTCAAACACCCCATGTGTGTATGGGTCATTTTTGACAAAGCTTTGTTCATTTGCTTGGTTTGCCATATACACAAATCTTTGGCATCCCTTGTGGAAAAGATTTGTGTATATGGCAAACCAAGCAAATCCCCGTACACACATTTGTCAATACTTAGGCAGTGCAATTCAAGTATATTTGTTCATATGCGGATCTAACTTATTATACAAGGTTACAAAAATTCTTGATAAAAAATGTGTAGTGCTTGTACCAATATTATTTTTTTTAAAATATGTTAATAAATTATAAAATATGATTTAAATCTTCCAATTTGCAAATAGGCCTATACTATACGAAGCCTTTGAGTTGAAACTAGGAGGGCTTATTTTTTTTCTCAAGTGTTCAATTTTGCAGTCTCTTATAGTGAAGCCATAACTACAATTGCCGAAAAATATGCATATTTGATGACAAATATTGGTCATTCCCACACCAAACTTTTCGAAAACCGAATTTGTCAAATATACGAATGTGTGTATACGTACATTGGCCTTTAAAAACAAAACAAATGCAAAACGCAAAGATTCAAGGGTTTGACAAACTCCGCATGTGTGGAGCCGCCTTTAGGGTTTGATTTAAGGTGATTGAGAGCCGAGTGAAAAATTTGTGGGGTGAGTATTGAATTGGAGGGATTTAGAAATGTTCGCGAGTAATATTCCTTTGAGTTGATCATTGTTACAGCTTGAATTTTTATCCAGTTTTTTCCATTTGTTGAAATCATCTGTGAATTTCATCCAAAGATCGGTATTATTTATTGAAAATGAGAGTCCAAAACCTAGTATGATTTTTTCGTATGTATTTTGTACGTAATTTGATAAGTTTACTATTTTGGAAGGATCCGATGCTTTGAACCAAATACTATTGTTAAAAATAAGATTGAATTTTCTGTCGAGTTTGTTTTTCTTATTATGTATGTGGGCTTTCATTTTTTCGTGAGCTATATTGATTAAATTAGTAAGTTACGTAAGGTTGTTTGGGAAGGTTGCATACCAGTGGGATTGGAAACTTTTGAAGCTCTTGAAAACCTTTCCGACTACAGCCGAGTTTTCGTGTCCGTAAGCCCCCCATAAGTTGGTGTTGCCTCTTAGAGGTAGCTCCCGCTACGCCCTGTCCAGCGTTGGAAAGACCCGGGTTAGGCTTATCGTGAAAGTAAATTTGACCTTGAACGATCTTACGTTTTGTGATTATTATTGTAATTATTATTATTATTATTATTATTATTATTATTATTATTATTATTATTATTATTATTATTATTATTATTATTATTATTATTATTATTATTATTATTATTATTATTATTATTATTATTATTATTATTATTATTTGACCTTGAGCGAGTCGAAAAATCGATTCCCGAGGGAATCGATTTTGAGTTGAAATCGATTCCCGCAGGGAATCGATTTTACGCAAGCGAGCATACACACACATAGGTTACGTGTCCGTGCGCCCCCCTTAAAAATTGAAATGCTCGTAGAAGGCTGAAATTTGGAGAAAGGATTCGGAGCCGGAGTCGGAGTGGGAGTCGGAGTCGAAGTTGGATTCGGATTCGGAACCGGTACCGGTACCGGTGCTGGCTCGGTGCGGTGTCGAGTTAGTAAATATTTGTATAATAATACAGTATTGGTGTCTTTATATATGTTATCGAACCCGTAGATCTCGAATATGATGGTTATAAGTTCGCAAAGGGTGTCTGTAGACCCCCCCCCGAGGGGGGTCAACAGAAAAAATGGACGAAATGCATAAGAAAAATGGAAAAAGGAGTCAAAGTTGGAGTCAGAGAAGAAAGAGTAGAAGAAGAAGTTTGAGTCAGAGGAGTCGGCGTTGACAACGGCACCGGTGCTGGAGCCGGTGCGGTGCCGAGTTAATAAACATTCGTTTAGCCCCATATTGGTATCAAAATATATGTTTATAAGATCGTAGAACTCGAATATGAAGGTTGTAAGTTCGTAAAGGGTGTCTGGGGACCCCCAAAAGAAATGCACAGAGAGCAAAACAGAAGAAGATGGATGAAGTAAAGAGGAAGGAGGAAGGATGGACGAAGGAGACTGAGAAGGAGACAGAGTTGGTACCGACACCGGTGCTGGAGCCGGTGAGGTGCTGAGTCAGTAAACATTCGTTTGCTATTTTATTTTATGTTTCCATTTACATTTAATTTTTGTTTTCAATTTAAATTTAAATTAAATTTTAATTTTAATGTACATCGACAAACCTAACACACCTTTAGCATGAATAAACTGTTAACATTAGCAAGGTTCCACACTTAACAACAGTAAAGTAACTAACATACCACACAAAAACGTAACCTATTCACACTTTGTCAAGCATATCTCTAACATATCAATGTTAATTTTACATTAGCATGGTAATATTTAAAAAAAATTTATTATAACCTTGTCTAATTATCATACTGATCAACGAATATGTGCTAACGTAACAAAGTTTTCACATTAATAAAGCATCATCTTAACTAAGAATATAATGCACAACGACAAACCTAACACACCTTAAGCAAGAATAAACTGCTAAAATTAACAAAGTTCCATACTTAACAACAGTAAAGTAACTAACCTAGCATACAAAATCGTAACTTATTCACACTTTGTTAAACATATCTCTAACATATCAATGTTAATTTTACATTGGCATGATAACATTTAACAAAAATTTATCATAATCTTGTTTAGTTATCATAGTGATCAACGAATATATGTTAACGTAACAAAGTTTTCATGTTAAAAAGGCTTACATAGCATCATCTGAACTAAGAATATAATGCACAACGAAAAACCTAACACACCTTAAACAAGAATAAACTGTTAACATTAACAAAGTTA
>JABUQX010083802.1:0-5000 GCA_015478945.1 Trachelipus rathkii | reverse complement strand
GTCGATCCGTAGTTCGGTGATCCTAAGGTAGAAGATTACCTAGCAAAGTTCCCCTCCTTGAATAGGGCATGCCCGTGAGGTGACTCCAGCTTTATAAAAAGCAAACTCTCCCATCAGCAACATCTAAAGCAGTAAAGCAAATCAACCTTCCGAAGTACCCAATCTATCAAAGATACCAGGATCTTGAACATATGAATGATGATACTACCTTCATCAAAGTGTCACTCATATTAAATAATAACATCATTTTTGAACTACGAGAATCAACGTAGACATTAGCAAAATCTCGGTGTAACCTTAACATAACAATGCTCTCACGACAAAGAATTATCTAAACCCCACTGGTTTTACTACACAGCGATATCATACAATTAATCACAGAGCACTACATATCCTCGCTAATCTCTCAAACTATCAAAACCTTCAGATCTGAGACCTCTATATTATCACCATAGCTGTAAATATGGCTCCACATTGCCTCCTGTACAATACATGTAACAACAACGATAATCGCGAATAGAAAGATTAAAAACATAGCCTAACATATCTAATACTTACAATGGGAAGGAAAACCTACAATAGATACTAACATCAGGATTACGAATAAGACACTAACATTTGGACCTGTGATACACGGTTCTCACCTATTCCCCATCATACAAGCGAAACTAACCAATCCCTGGCATTTGTCGAATCATGATATCGGACACATCGCCAAGCAAGTATTATCTGACAAATTCCTAACAAATGTCCAAGCTTACTCAAAGATACCCGCATCCTGTGTGAATCTAATGACACTCTGATGACTCCATTCATCAAAGTGTCTTGGCATATCAAAACTCATAACATCCATTTCTGATAAATGAATAAACGTGGGGAACACAATCTATAGCAAAAAATTCTCTGTCACACATCATAAAACAACCTATCGATCATACAGTCAACGAATATTAATGCTAACAACAGTTAACCTATCCTACTTTCGAAACATTTGCGCAATTACTTCGGAGTCGTTAGGCCCTAAAGGCGCGGGTGCTCAGTTAGGTTACTTTCATGTTTATACAAAAGCTTTCTATGAATGCGCTCACTGCAGCAGCGCTTAATCTGGGTAAGTCTTAGTCCTAATTCCGGAACGACATGTTTCAACGCGGCTACTGCAGTCTCGCCAACACACACGCGGTAAGAACACTAACGGAAGATGCATAGAACGCAATCACTCGCCCTGCCGAGGTACCCCGAAGGGGGGTGTAAGCGGTTACCTCAAGGGCACAGCCCAAAGGGCTGTGACCCGCCTTACTGCTTATGCTAAGTTAAGCATTTTAGCACTCCTTGATGGGAAACAACTTTTACGCCAGCCGATATATTTTCGACTTGGTTGTATTATAAAAGAACTTATTTTTTTGCTATGTTTATTCCGAAATAATACTAGAAAGAGTGTAACGAAGCTTTGGAATCAAAAGGGTAGAATACAATAAAATATATATAAAGATCATGGAAAAGAGATATAAAAAGGGAGGGAGAATATAGGAGAAAGAAAACTAGAAATGGTTAATCTGCAGTTACTGATTTACTGTTTTAGGATCAGTTTAATAACTATGTGTTACAACTTTACTCATGATATTTATTCAGAAAGATGATATTATTTGATAATAGATGGTTATGTTTCGGGATAAATTGTTAAGCATGTTATGTTTGCAAATATTCGCGTTGCGCGGGACTCTATGAAGTTAGTTGGAGGATTATTGAATAATTTTTTGTGCCGTGAAATATTACCTTGTGAGTAATGTAAAAAAACGTTGTTAATTTGCTATTATTCGCTCTAGATCATGGTCTTCAGCAAAGCCGCGGTATGAGTAATTAGAACGAAGATTTCATCAGATTAATTTTTGGTTTACAATATTACCGTGCGTTAATGCTAAAATTAACATATGACTATTGTTAAGAAATGTGCTTCTGTCAAGGTGGGAATTAATTACTTTTTGTATGCTATGATTAATTGATTCTTTCACTGATTGTTAAGTATGGAACTTTTGTTAATGTTAGTAGTTTATTCTTGCTTAAAGTATGTTTGTCGGATTTGTCGTTGTGCATTATATTCTTAGTTCAGATGATGCTATGTAAGCTTTATTAATAGGAAAAACTATGTTACGTTAGCACATATTCGTTGATTAGTATATAACTGTAGACAGGCTATTGATAATTTTTTTTCGCCAATTTTTTTGTCAGCTAATGATAAATATAACATCGATTGTTAGAGATATGCTTGACAAAGTATGAATATTGAGTACGTTTTGTCATGCATATGTTAGTCTACTTTTGACGATCGATGCATAAAATGTGTGAACAGTATTTTTTGATGCTTACGCTAAATTGAGGAATGTACATTAATATTCTATAGTTCAAAGCAATGCTATGTTAGCTTTATTAAATGTGAAAACTTTGTTATACGTTAGCATATATTTATTGGTTAGTACTATAAAGAACTTGATTTTATGTTATGTTTATCAAAGATGATACTCGAAATGTGACATGAAAACAATAGATCAATAGAAGCTCAATAGATCATAGATGGGATGGAGAGAGGAGGGAGGTTTGATTTACTGATTTACTAGATTTACTGCTATATGATATGTAAAAGTACAAGTTTTTCTGTTTTTAAACATTGAAAAGAATACAAATTTTGTAAAAAAAACAAAAAATGATTTAAACTAAATAAACAATAGTATTATGTGTTATGTTCTACAAGTTAATATTGACGAATCATAAGATAAATAGACCAATAGATCAAGGTTGGGTGGGAAAGTGAGTGGGTGGGAAGGTATGGGTGTTTGGTCTTGATTTACTGATTTACTGACTAACTGCTTTAGGATCTGTGAGCAACAAGTAGCTTTTGATACGTTAAAACAAAATAAATTAGAATAATAAAAAAATGGGTGGAAATAGAACTAAAGTTTAAAATTAAATTGAAATTCAAAAATTAAGTATGAAATAAAATGAGAACTTCAAATTAAAAGCAATTAACGAATGTTTACTGACTCAGCACCGCACCGGCTCCTAAGCACGGTGCGGTACCAACTCTGTCTCCTATTCTTCAGTCTTTCATCGAACCTTCTTCTTCCTTCTTCCTTCCCCCATCTTCTTCTGTTTGGCGACCTCGTGCAATTTTTATTTTGGGATTCCCCTCCAGGAGTTCGCAGACCACCCTTTACGAATATTACAACCTTCATGATTCGAGTTCTAACGACCTTATAAACAGGTATATTTTAGATACCAATATGGGACTAGCGATAAATGTTTTTTTAATTCAGGGCATCGCCACCGGCTCCAAGCATTTTTCATTTAACTATACTCTAGATGGTTCTGGCATCTTTTCTCCTACTCCTTCTCCTACCTTCTCTGGACTCCGGGACTTCGACTGCTTTCTCCACATCTTCTTATTGCATTGTCGAGTCCTCAAGTATTTTTCTGGGACCCCCCTCCGGGGGGTCCCCTGCAAGACAACCCTTTACAGACTTATTAACCATCTATGTCGAGATCTACGGGTTTGAAAACATAGGTAAAGATACCCAAATACCTGTTATTTAATACAAATATTTTACTAACTCGGCACTACACGGAGCCAGCACCCTCGGATGTGACCGGGTATCGAATCAGAATCCGCTCTGACTCCGATCCGACAGGAATTCTTCTCTCCAAATTTCAGCCTTCTACGAGCATTATTCAATTTAATATATAACCCAAACCAACCATCCAACTGGAAGACATCTCACAAGCAATCGATCCTTAAAAAATTCTTTCCTTTAGCCTGAAAAGAGTTCTTCGACAAGAGAGATGAAAAGCCCCTTGCTTTATTGTTTTATAATTTTCATTCAAGAGAAAATTTACTTTCGTTATTAATGTGTAATTTAAACAAAGAATATTTTATAATAATTAGGAGCATCATTAATCCAAGGGGCTTGTTAACTCTGTATATATATATGGAATATATATATATATATACATAATATATATATATATATATAATTAAGTATAATATATTATATATACTATATACACTCATATATATATATATATATATATTACCCTATATTAACTATATAATATAATATATATATATATATAATAAAATATATAGTAATATAGTAAAATCTTTATATATATATATACTATGGTAATATATACATAATAGTATATACTATATATAGTATATATATATATATATATATATATAGTATATAATTATATATACGCGTTCAAATAGTTATATGTAGAATAATACTTGATATTAATAATATTTACTTAAAAGTTGCTTAAACACCCGCAACTTAGTTTGTAGTTGCAAAGGAACCCCTTAAACAGCTGTTGAGCACCTATCCTTTATTAATAAAATGATTATTTTTAAGTATTTGTATATGTAAGATAAAATAAAAACAGAAGCTTTATCGTGTGCTTTGGGCTTGCACTTATATCAATCGTCTTAGAAAAGATACGGTAGTAAACTGGGGGGCGAAAAACTCATTCTAAAGTCATATGCGGTGATCTAGTTGGTTGTTCTAGGGAGATTTGATTGTTGTCGCACGTTGAGTTAGCATTTTTTGTCCAAATAAGAAGAAACCCGATGAGCAAAATCATGCTCAAAATAGGTGATCATTTTACTTCTCACTTCCATGTTGTTCATGGCCCGGTTTCTTGCAGTTAAAGATGAGAAACTCTCTCTATGAATTTACGATAAGATGTATGAGTTAAATTTGGTGGACTTTAGATGTTGTGACGGTTGGGCATATCAACATAGAATGATTATAAAGGACGATCGTGTGTATTGACCAATGCGAATTCTGGACAAGTTATCTGTGGAGAGGTCGTATTTACGTATAGATTTAATACGCCACTTGTTTTAGGTCAACTAATTTCCACTTTATAGGTAGATTGCATTGATTGCATTATATTTGTATGTTGCAGGAAATGGGCTTGAGTTAGTCGGCGGGGGAATCCTCTCTTTT
>JABUQX010083801.1:0-12694 GCA_015478945.1 Trachelipus rathkii | reverse complement strand
GATGCTTTACACTTGACTATGGGCGTTTCTATATAACTAACTATGACTAACTTTTGTATTTAGTTTATTTTATAATATTAATATTTACTTCATTAACATCATTTTTTTATTAGTCATTACTTCATTTTCTCACATATCACTATTATTATCATTATTACGTAATCGTTTTCTCACAATCCCTTATCTCGATTTACCATTTTCTATCACTGAGCTATTCTTATCATCATTTATTCATTAAATATTGTTATCTTTTCTATATCACTACTAGCTCACACAATATTATTATTTTCTTACATTTTGTTTATTTTTTTATAATCTTATCTAATTTATTATCTAAATTTTGTACATTCTTAGTTTCTTAATTAATATTTATCTAACTTTTGTTATTCTTATAATTATGTTATCATCATCGACTAATCTTATCTTTATTACTTCTTGCAATATTTTTATTTGAATTTATAATTCTGGTGAAAATCAAGAGCGGCTCAGCCCCGTCCAGCTGATAATTAAGCCCTCTTCATGGTAATGGCGAAGACGTTGTCTTCCAAATTCCAGTTCTATAAATACATTACCCTAAAAATATAATTCAATAATGTATAAATTTTTTGAAATTAATCTTTCAGAACGAGAATTAAGTCGAGTCATTTTTGTTGCTTCACACCAGTTAATTAAACTTGTCATATTTTAATTATTATTTAAAAAAGACAAAAAAGATATTTTTTTATCCCCTTTCAAGTAAATACAATAATTTAATATAATTATCAATGTTTTCAAATGTTTTTAATGTGCATAAAGATAAGAATTTTTCCTTCAATATTTCTCCCCGAATCTTCTTCAAAAGGTGTTTATATTCATTTCTAGACTCCGGCTTCTCTATTCTTGTATGCTCTCTTCTTTTTTTTCTATCCTCTAATTTTTGCACCAAGACATCTAGCTCAATATATGGGAGGATCAAGAGTGCCATGGTTAATGTTGATTGTGATATGAGACTGTATTGCTATTGGACTCTATACCGATACTAGTAGACTTCAAACTAGAATAAAAAAGAACGATTGGAGTATGTTATCACGGTGCCAGGATGAGTTGACTATCGTGGATAGGTAGATGAGAATTTGATTATACAAATGTTATTCAGAGGTGATGTGCATGTGAGTACATGATATAGGATAGAAGGTCATAGATTAATTAGCAGTTGTTAGGAATTGATTAGAAGAAGATTGGAGAGGTCATGATTTCTGGATTTACCTAGGTTAGTTCAGTGGGACCAAGGGGGAGTTAAGGGCTTTTAAGGTTGAAATAAAGGTTAGGACATTTGTTTTTCCAGAAAATATTGGTTTTTGGATTGTGGAGAGAATTTCTGGATAAAGATCTTTTATGCAGCAGAGAGTTTCCTGAGTTAAGTGTTAGCTTTTCAGTTCCGTTTGGAACTTGTTTAGCAAAAATATAGTTGGAGGGTGGGTAAACCTGGATACATAAATAGCAAGAAACTGTTATAGTGGGAGATTATAAAACTATGTTGTTAAGGTTTAAATTGCTCATTAGCATAAAACATAACAGCCATTTCGATATAAAGTTTAACAAATGTCATGCTTAGAATAAAAGATAGTGATTAGTAATTATGACATCTGACATATTTTGCATAACTGGGCATGGCGTTATGAAGAATTATATGGAGATCCCTTGGAATATGAAATAGAGGTATATTCACTTTATTTATAGGGTGTAGCAGGGTGAGAAAGTAAGGGTGGTGTCATGGGGTGCGCTTTATGTTGAAAGCAATATTCAATCTTATGACTGACTTTAAATTAATATTTTGAATCGTTGGGTTAATATCCTTTATAACATAAAATCATAAGGATGGGAATTTATAGAACTCCTGGCCAAGTCAGTTAGCTGCTGAATTTTGTGAAGCAATTGAGCGAAGCATGCAACGTAATGAAAAGGTATAGTTAATGGTAGTGATTTAATTTTCCTGGATTTCTTTTGGGTTCTTGATTTAATATGGTGTAGTATTTCTGCTATTCAAAATTGTATATAATAATTTTTGACCAGAGTCCAAGAAGCCCCACAAGTACGTTGCCATATTAGGACTTAATATTAATATGATGAAAGAAAAAAAAAAAAAAAACAAAATAATAAATGGATGAAAAAAAAAGAGTAAACTAGGTAAAAATTTAATAAATAAATTTTAAAATCCAATTAAAAAAGAAATAATTAAAAATTATATAATACAAAATAAGAAAATGTATAATATAGGAAAAAAAAAAAAAAAAAATAAAAAAAAAAAAAAAAAAAAATATGAAAGTATAATTTTAGAAAAGATAAAAAAATAGATTTAACGAAAAAATTAAGGCGATAAAATTACACAATATACAAAAGAAGACTAGCTTAGTACAACTCACAGAAAAGATAAAAAAGGAGATTTAAGAAACAGACAGTATATAATAAAATTGAAAAAAAAGAGAAAAATATATAAAAAATTAAGAAAAAAATAAAAATAATAAGTAAATACCTACAATATTTAAATAATAAAAAAAATAAAGAAAAAACAAACAAAAAAAAAGTAAGGGAAGAAGAACATAAGAAATATTGGAAAAGAGAATATAAAAGAACAAATATTGTAAACAAAATATAAAAAATGAAAAAATAGATTAATAACATGTTTTAAATAATATAAAAAAGAAAAATAATTGTGAGATAGAAATGAGAAATATAGGAAATAACTTGCATTCTGAAAACTGAGAGTAGGAGAGAACTCTGTAGATATTAAAATTATCAGAAAAAGGAAAAAAAAGTAGAAAGAGGAGATTCGAGTTATCTATATAGGAATGGATAGAAAATTATAGTTAACAACAATTAGGGAAAATATGAATCCATTAAACATTGATAAAAACTTTAAGTTGGTTTAAATAAGAAATAATAGAAATCCAACATATTTTCAATCGAATTATTTTTTGCCTTCAGATGTTAATAACAGAAAGAAAAGACTTAGATATGTAGAAATAAAACGACAAAAATAGACAAACGTGATCTGAAGACTAAAAAAATAATAACTCGAACACTAAACTTCAAACTAATGGAAGGAAGGAAGAGAAAATTCCACGACTGCATAATATTATTTTATTGAATCAAACAAAGTAACAAAGATGCAGAGAACCTATGGTTAATATATGCGTAAATTACTGAAAGAGAAAAAAAGAGTTTAGACATTGCAGCAAATGCTATTTAATTTTAAACGCAAATTATAAATTTAGTGACCCGAGTACCAGATGAACACTGAGAAAAACAGTTGTTGTGCCCTATTTTAAGACGGTAGTAAGAAGATTTGGGAAATATATAGCCAGTTAGACTTAACATCATATCTGAGTGTAAAGGTTCTTGGACAAACGTTACTGAAGGTCACTATACGAGAAATATTTAGAAGATAACAGGTATTGTTAATGACTCCGCACAAGTTTCAGAGGTAGGTAATGTCGACAACAACTTTTAGGATTATGGCAATACATTAACTGACTGCATGACCGAGAGATTCCCCGTTGTCATTGCTAATTTAGACTTAGTAAGCTTTCGAATAAGTTCCACATAGGCTGATTGAAATACTCTATACCTGCCAATGTGTATAGCGTGTCGGTACATGGTTGGACTTAAAGAGTGATTCGCGAATTAGAAACAGTGTGGTACATAAATGGGAATAATCATCATGGGAATAAATGGTGAAGAGTGGTGTCCAACAGGGGCACTATTGTCCTATAATATTATAAATGATTCTTAACGGTACTTAATGCAGGTTATAGTTATGCAGATGTACTAAAGTGCCACTCAGTTAGGCAATAGTTGAAGCGCATGCTAAGAATTACCAAATGTTTTATTGATAACTGTTGGTGAGGAGATATGGCAAATGAATTTTTATGTAAAAGTGAGTTCTCACTAGGCTTACTCAAATAAAAGTTCTTAATACCGTATGATGGCCGATTGATTGAGTCTGTGGACCAAGAAAAGATTTAGGTGTGATTTATAGCAGTAATTTGAAAGTGGTTCATCAGTGGTTCTAGAAATAAAGCTAATAAAGCTGGGCATAATAAATCGCAATGTTGTTTACAAGGCAAGGAAGTTAAGGAATTGTAAATATCTATGGTGAAAATAGGTATTTTGCCCAAGTCAAAACTATATTTAAAGAAGACTTACGACTCTGCTACGACGACAGTGCAAACTAGAGCACAAGGCATGACTTTTAGGGTTTGGAGGTAAGAGCTTGGGAGAGGCTGAAGAGTTAAGGAATGTTTCCTGTAGAAGCGATTTCTCCGAGGAATGATACAAAGTTACAAAATATTTAATTATTGTCATACAGGACCAATAAATTTTCTAGTAGCATGACAGAGTGCAGGGCAAGAATAAGAAAATTAAGAAGAAAGCTGCCATCTTGATATAAGAAGCATGCATTCAGTAATAGGGTTGTTAAATTTTGGATAGTCTGCGGGAGGTTGTTGAGTGTGATCATTGAACATTTTAAGAAGGGTTAATTAGAGAATTATTATTGTATAACATATAAATATTATTGCGTGAGAATTTGTTTTTATTTTTTATGTAGTTATTATGTTATATGGTTGTTGCCATATTAGTTATTATTGATGGGTGGTTCTTGGTTTATCTAAATATATATATTATATTATTATTATATATTTATATATATTATATATATTATATATATATATATATATATATATATATATAATATTATATTTTGTATTATATTATATATATTTTTATAATATATATATATTAATATATATTATTATTATATTAGATTATATAATATATATATTATATATATAATATTTTATACTAATTTTATATGTGTATTATATTAATATGTATGTGTATGTATGCTATATTTATATATAATATATATAATATATTTATATTATATATATATATATATATATATATTATATATAATATATAGCCTACTTCTATAGATATCCATGACTAATATATATATTATTATACTTATTTTATTCTATATATATATTTATAATATATTTATATTATATATATTATATATATATTTTATGCTTTTATATATTATATATATAGCCTAATATATATAATAATATTTTTATAATTAATTATCATATATATATATTTTTATATATTAGTATTTATCTATATATATATAAATTTATATATATTATTATATATATATATCTTAGTTTGAATAGCCATTGTAGGATTGTAGTTACACCAATTTCGACAAGCACCAGGTGCCTTTTGGATTTGCATGAGCATGTTGGTCGTGGGTTGACTGGACAGTTCGTGGCCATGTGTTCTGTTTATATTCTTAACGTTTAATTCTATTTATTTTGATATTGGAATTGTCTATTCTTAGTTTGATTTACTTTATTATATTTTACGTTTTACAGTAGTAGTTGGGTATAAATTAGCCTTTACTTTGTATAAAATATTGACAAATCCTAGGGTGTGGTATGGGTTTTGAATGTTGCATAGCATAAATTTCTGTGATTAGGCCTATCTAGACTTTAGTGTGGAATTTGCTGCAAGTTGTTGCATTGTGTTTGTTGGAGTTTGCACGATTGTGCTCCCCAATTCACTACTAATATTTCAATGCATTAGAGGTAGAACTGCTTAATTTCGAGTGTGAATAACATGTTATACTTTTATTTTTAACCTTTATTTTTATATCAGCATTTGTAATAAACAGGTTGGTGTTTTGTTTGAGTTTCATAAGGATAATATAATGAGTAATAAAGCAATATACTATATTTGAAAATTATTATCAAATAATTAAAATACAGTATTGTGCAATACATTTGAATGCATGGCAGATAGACACTTATATACAAGTTTGAGATAAAGCCAAATTTTGTAAAAAACAATAATTATTAAAGTTTATTAAAGTATCTATTAGATGCTGGAAATGATTTAGCTTTTAACTTTGCCAAAATAAGTAGTTTTAAAGCTTATAGGGAATCATTTGCTTATAACATGGATGAGACAGAGTTTAAGAGTATAAATTTTGAAGTTGATTCTCAATATATTTACAATGAGAGATTTAAAAGAGGCAATTTTCTTAATAAAGTGAAATTTCACCAGAGGCAAAGATATAATTATATATTCTTTTTTACAGTAGCCTTCTTAACTGAACATAAATATCGCTATGGAATCTGACATTTTGTTGGAAGTAAAACCGCTTTCTAGTGGCTGAACTTAATTTTGCAAGCATGTTGTGGCAGTGAGTATGGATAAGCTTTGTGTGACGATTGATATGTCTACGGCGTAATTTATTATTTTGTGTCTGGGGTTCGTGGGGTGGGAGGGTAGACTGGAAATAGATTAAATTAGATGATGGAGTGTACAGAGTGGTGGATATATGCTTTATGTTTTGAGAGGTTATTTTGTTTGATTTTGGTGAGCAGATTTTAAAATTTGATATACACTTTTGAGTTTTCAATTCCTTATATAATATTTCAGAATTTTTGACAGTTGAGGCAATATGATTATGAAACAGATCAAAGACATCGTAAGTCCTAGTTAAGGATTACATTTTGAATGTTATTTGATAAAAGAGGTTTAACCAATGGGTCATTAATTATAACAGATATTGATTTGGACAGTCACTGTTCAACGAATAAAGTATGTTATTTCATTTCTCATTCTTTTCACCAGACTTGCTAATTTAAATTTTTTTTAATTTAATTTTTTCTCTTTTCATTTGCAGTCGTGCATTACAAAATGAATAATTTTTATTTTTTTTACCTCTAATCCCAATGAAGTAATAAATTGATGTACCGTTAAGGTTTTGGTGTTCCCAAAGTAACTAGCAAAATAAATTATTAAATGATATTGTATTTCAAGATTGGTGGGTGCTAAAAAGAGCATTGAGGAGATTACTTTTAATTTGTGCTTGAACTCCAAAACATTCTATTCAATAACTATATACTAGTATCGCTTGGATATGCGCAAAGAAACCAGGTGCTATGATTTAAATTAGTTTATGACTTCTTTTTGAATTATTTGCTTTCTTTTTTATTCCCCATTTTTGAGGTGAAATGTTACCTTTTGTTATGACACCATATTTTTTTAATAAAAATATTCATGTGAGAGTGGTATCAGCCATTGAGTAGTAACCAATTCTTGCGAATTAACTTTTTTTTTTTTTTTTTAAATTTTCCATTTTTGCAAGTTATTCGATAATTCAAGTTTAAAGAGAATATTTTATGTGCACAAGTTACTTCATTTCCAAACTTTAGCACTATCCATTTGACTCTGATTTTGCAAGATGTAATCAAAATTCTACATATTGGCCATTCATAAACTCAACTAGATTTCACTTGCATAAATATTCATTTAAAATCTATGTATTCACTCCTATAACAGCATTTGCACCTGGCATTCATTCATCCCCACAATGTCTTACCATTGTCTTCTCTATCAATAGGAACCTGCTAAAAGCATCCTTCTCGCAACCTTTAAGTCAACCATTTAACGTATTTACAGAAAGTTTTAACGGGAAGCAAAGAAACTAACATGTTTTATAGAATTAGAAACAGATGTGAGAGCACAACTACAATATAAATGCTTATATATTTTATTATATTATTATTATATATATTATTATTATTATATTTTTTATTTATTATCTATTATTTCTAACAGGAATTTGTGACTGAGAATGTATCTTTCATGTTTAGAGAAAAAAATGAAAAGGGTTAGAAGTCCCCCAATTTTGATCGGATGAGGAAATTTTTCCCAAACTTGTCATTGTACGGAAAGTCCCTTCTGTGCTTCTCAAATTGGAGTGTTAGGAATTAGAGGGTAATTTTGTCTCAATGAAGCTTCGTTGAAAATTATTACTTGACAATATCTCCCTTTATTGTTTATTATTTGATTAGTCTGCAATGTTTCGAACACACTGTGGCTTCTTGATTTTTCAAGAAATTCTTTTGTTTATCTGTCCAAAGTTATATTGCTTGTTCAATGATGGGGGGCATCGGTTTCTTTGCAGGTCTCGTCCCAATGTGGGCTTCAGGACGGAGAGTGATCGGAGGCCAACGTGCTGCCGCGCAGGGGTATCTAGAGACGGTTTCCTTTCAATGAAATACTGTTGGCACCTCCCTTGCTCTGATTTTTAGGATGGTCCGTTCAGGATTCTTCTGCTGGAAATCTTATTGGGTGGAGATTCTGTGTCGCCAAGCTCGTGGAATGGATGTTAAAAACCTCGTTTAGTCATGGCCGTTCATTTGTAAACGGGTCTGCTAGAAGGTGGTTCTCGCCGTCCGAATTGGTACATTATCCATGCTTTCCATGTGAGGAGGCAACCCTTTCCGTTCGTTTGTTCTTCGACGTATCTCCTATATAGAATATATTTGTGTTGGAGCCCGATCTCGAATCCGAATCCAGTTCTTCCTTCTTGTTAAATAGCGTTGCGGCATGCCCTGCGCTATTTTTTTTGCTCCCCCCCCATTTCGAAGTGACAAAGTTATTGCGTTCCTCAATGAGCTGAACATTTTTTATCGATTGTAATCCTCTTGTTCCGCTATTTTTTTTCTTCTCGTATTTGTATATTGACTTCATGATGTCATAGAAAGGTTTAGAAGAAACTCTGTTCCTTCACCTATCTATTAAACAATCTACACAACTTTAACATCCTTAAAAAAAAAAAAACTTCAAATATTTCTCTGTTGTTAACTATTTTGGTATTTCCTTTCTTAAATTTGTATATTATAGTAGATTATTCAATTATTTATGCTTTTTATTAAGAGAGTTATATAATTTATATATATTATATATATTTTGTTATAATTATATATATAATATCTTAAATTTTTAGATATTTATATATATATATATACATATTATAACTTATATATATATATATATTAAATATATATTATTATTTATTATATATATATATATATATATTATATTTTAGGTGTGTGTGTGGTTTGCCAAGGTGCGGTATCGATATCTTTTCCTATTTGCAGAGAACTGATATTATTGCAATATCCGAGTACCGGCTTTTAACTGCATATAATGGAAGTGTAAAGTGATGTCCAGCAAAATAGTATAATTTATTTAGAATAGAAGGAACTAGGGTATGTAGATTCCCCTTTAATTCCCCTGCATTTGACACAGCTTCCAATTCTCTTCACATACCACCATTAGAATCAATGATTATATTATCTGTATTTCTAAACTTTATATGAAAAGATTTAACTTATAGCGTTTTTTTATTTCTTTTATTTAATTTATTTCTTTTTTTGTTTTTTTTTGTTTTTATTTGTTATTTTTATTTTCTAATAAGTATTTTATCTTTTTTTTTTTATTTTTAATTTTTAAATAGTAAAGTTAATAATGGTTATTGTATTTTAAAAGCCAATTTTTGTGTGTTTTTGGATAGATTTGCTTCGTTTGTATATATTTGAGACTTGCTCCATGGAAGAGGCTGTAGTACCTGGTTGAGACATGCTATAAGTTGTGGTTCATCCAGTAAGAAGGCTTGAGTTCGCACCACTAAGCTAGAGGATCTTCACCTGAATCCAAACGTTTCTGCCATTGTACTCTTCAATTATCGATAAAGTCTCATTTGACTGCTCTATATCTGGTTCTTCATCACTACTAGAAGCTAAAAGAATGACCATAGATTCAACAATGCTTCTGTTACCAGATAGGCTTGTTCTTACAGACTCTGTTTCAGAGATATTTTGCTTTTTCGTTGAAGAAACTTTTTAGCATCTTGCATCAGTTTATCACTGAGTCGTCGGCCTAAATTGATCCTAACTCTTTGTGCAGCGTATGGTGCAAAAAACTTTTTTATGTACCTCGGATCTAGAAAAGTTGCCATAATGTAAAATTCACTGTTTTGAAGGTTTTGAAATTTGTTGCTGATATCGGTCATTAGAATTTCTGTCCTTTTTGAAACTTCCCGAGCATCAGTAGCATTATTTAACACACCTTCAGTGTTGCAACCAGAGGTATAACGTCTGACAAACAAAAATCTGAAGAGCTAATAGTCTTGGTTATTTCAACAAGGGACTTAAGTCGAGCAATACAATTATTCAGACGTGCATTGCCATCAGCCGTGAGGGGTTTCACCTATGTGCTGTTTAAAGCATAATGACAGATAGTTTCATTAATTTCATTTATTTTATCAGGCATGTCAAGGCAACTGTTCCATCGTGTTTGAATATCTTGCACAACAGAAAATTAAGGTTTATTTAATTTTGATTGTTTTTTCTTATCTACAAATTTAATCTGATGTGCAAAACAGTCCACATTTTTCACTTCAGACAAAAATAGTGTTTTTTCACTACACTGTGAAGTTCATCTTGTAAAATCTTATATTTATCCAGCATTGCAGTAAGTTTTGTCCTAACATATTCGTCGGTATGGCTCTCCAAAAGAGGTTCTGCACTCAACAGAAAGTGCTGCTTCTTGAAGTTTCATCAATTGTGTGACAGGTGAGTGATAACAGAGAGACCCCAGATATGTTGTCAGACCATGAATCAATTGTAAATGAGACTTTATATGTCTCACTCACAGAGGATATGATTGATGTTTTCTTATTTTCGACTGATGGATATATTTCATCACATATCAAGTCTCTATAAAATCTCTTCTGTTTTAACACATGCTGCGATGCATAAAGCTCCCTCCATCATCCTTTGAAAGTCACTATATTCTACATGACTGAACGGCAAGTCATCTAAACAATCATTTTAGCAATATTAGTATCCGTTGACTTTCTTTTGAAATAATTTTTTTCCCATTTTCTTTTCTTTTCAAAACTGCTAATAATGGATTGCGATTTATTTTTTCCTTCACCAACTAAAGATGATAACAATGATGCTGATGTTTGCTGTTGTTGAGTTTGTGAATATTTTCCCTTTTCTCTTTCTTGAAGCTCTTTATATTTTTTCGAATGTTTGAATTGCAAATGGCTGCGCAAGTTGCTCGTTCCACGTCCTTTACGGTTGAAATTAGAATTGCAAACATTGCAATGCGCCCGATACTTTAAAATAACCTTGAAATTTTCACATATTTGTTTGTGGAATCATTATTTATAATCAAATGCACTCTGAACAAAATTTTACATTACTGTTATCTAATGACAAACAGGAAACTAATTTATGAATTTTTAAGAGATTCACGTTGAAGAAATATAACGAAAACAAACAGCATAAACCTTTCACTAGAAGCACAGTATCAGAATGAAATTTAAATTGAATTTGCAGTTATCGTACACTGCTATATATACAGTGTGTCCGTAAAGTCATGGTGCACTTTTGAACGGTCATAGGAAAGCAACAAAAGAAGATAGAAATGTGAAATCTTCACTAAATAAAAGGGAAACCCTCCGAGTTTCATACCTATTCAATGCAGTTCGATGTGGCTTCTAACTGTTGCCCTACACACATCTAAACGATAATCAAGTTCTTCACACACACTGTTAAGGATGTCTGGTGTAACAGAGTGAATAACATCTTTGATTCTCTGTTTTAAATGATTAATGTCGTTGATACGTTCACTGTAGACATGTTGCTTCACATAACCCCACAAGTAAAAGTCTAAGGGCTGTAGATCTGGGGATCGTGGTGGCCATGGCGTGACAAAACCCCTGCCTATCCACCGCTGGGGGAATGTTGCATTCAGAAACTCACGAACAATGGAGGCGTAGTGTGGAGGAGCGCCGTCATGTTGAAAGATGACACCTTCTGGAAATTGTGGCACTGCATACAACTCCAACATGTCAAGGTAGTCTGCTTCTCAGAAAAATGGGCATATCACTTTATCATGCATCAGGCCACACCACACGCTCACTTTAGGGCTGTTACGTTCGTACTCTACGTAGGCACGAGGATTTTCAGCTGCCCATATTCGGACGTTATGACGATGAACATGTCCAGAGACATGGAATGTCTCCTCGTCGCTAAACACAATCTTCTGAAGAAATCGTTCATCGTTGCCGATCTTATGAAGCATATCTGTAGCAAACGAGAATCGTTTGGGTCCATCCGCGGGTTTGATAGCGTGCAACAGCTGCAATTTGTAATCCGAAAAACGTGGACGTTTCTTTAACACCTTATGAACTGCATAGTCTTACTTAGGTGAAATTGTCGAACACACGCACGCACTGATTTTTTAAGGCTTCTTAGGTAGCTCTCCCGTATAGCCTCTACAGGCTTGTCACTTACCGATGGCCTACCAGAACGGGGTTTGTCCAATGCACTGCCGGCCTCCTTCAACTGCTTATCCCACCAAGTAATGTTATTCCTATGTGGTGGCGCTTTGTTGTACACGCGACGATATTCAAGTTGCACTTTGCTCACGGATTCGAATTTAGCAAGCCACAGGACACACTGAACTTTCCTCTGTAACGCCCACACGCGATTGACCTGAGTGTGGCATATAATATATATACAGTATATAAAATTTAAAATGCGAAATAGATCCTGTTTTTGGCGAAAAAAAACGCAATGAAATGAAGCCGCGAAAAGTAAACCGCGATAGAGAGAGAGATCACTATATATATATATATATATATATATATATATATATATACATATATATATATATATATATATATATATATATATGAAGGTATATCGAAAACGCAGTTATTTCACGATAATAAGAAAACGGCAAACACCCAATTGAAACTGGAACGAAGTACAAC
>JABUQX010083800.1:0-22146 GCA_015478945.1 Trachelipus rathkii | reverse complement strand
TTCTTACGATTTCTTTTATTAAATCACCACTGCTCTTGAGAAATAAGGTATTTTTAATTAACAAACTTGTAATTTATGTAAAAACAGAAAAACTTGTCGTATCCTGTTCTAACCATTGAGTTACAAGTTTCAGGTTATATGCTCGTATCTCGAAGGATCACAAATGGATTTGTCAGGAGAATTTTGCAATTTATTCATCATAATTCAAAACTCATTAAGATTTTAATTCCAGATGAGAACCTGGGAAAATACTTTGCAATGGAAGTAACACAGCTCCAGTTTTTTAAAACTCGCTCGGTAATGCCGGAGCTGCAGTTTACAGCAAATAAATGACCGTGAATTTATTAGCTTTCTATGTATCTGTAGTAAATGATATCTGATCAACCTTAGAGAACTTCCCGAATACTGCTGATCATAATTTCCTGTATGAAGTTCCGGTAACATCTTTCTCTACAAAAATATTTCTACTAGGCAAAGATTATTTTGGGTTGAGATGGGAAAATAAGTTCTATGAATTCCCTGCTTTCTCAGTGACTGTCGACATGGCTGCGTGTACCATCTGCGATAAAATTCATTATGTTTCTGTGATTTGGGGTCGATTGATTGCCCACAATCTTTTTTGGGGAGAAACTCTCCTCAAAACTCACTTATCATCCATGGCGTTGGGTTCTATTGCTCTTTTGTGGTTTTCCCCTGTTTTCAGAACAATACCACAACTCCCTTTACTATGTAAATTTTTGCGAACTTCCAAGATATTCCTTCGAGATGATTTCCATATGTTCATAAAGTGGCGTTGTACTAAATGTAAGATTTTATGTTGAAAGTTATATAAAATATTTTTTTTACATTTTTTATAGTTAACGAAAGTCATAAGAACAATTCCGGTTTCCGGCGCGGAATTCCGGCCGCCCGAATGTTTATTTTTGGATTCCGGCTAATTCCGGTTCCGCCGGAACTGGAAAATTCAGTTCGGTGCACCTAATATTATAATATATATATATTATAGTATATATATATATATTTATATTATATATATATATAATATATATTATATATATTATATATATATATATATATATATATATATAAATATATATATATATATAATTTATGATATCTATATATATATATAACATATATTATATATAGGTGCACCCCTATATATATATATATATATATATATATATATATATAGGCCTATAATGGTGAGTTCCGTCGCTTCTGAATCATGTAAATACTATAAACATTTAATGGACAAAAATTAGTATAAAAAAAATATTTGAATTTTTCTTTTTCTGATTTTCGTACATTTTATGTATAGATTTTAAAGAAAATTTTATAAATTAACGTACCAAAAATTTTAACCTTCTAATTTTGTCGTTTTCATAGGCATATCATTATCAATGTTTTTTCTTATTATTGATACATCGATTTAAATAATACTTTTTTAATAATCGATTATTTTTTACGATTGTCAACGATATGAATATATAGACAAAATGAACGAAAATAAATAAAAAGAAAATGAAACAATTTTGCAAAACGAATTTTTTTTACGTACGGTAGAATAAAAAATAAAAATAAAATAATACAATAACACTACGAAAATATATATATATATAAATATTAGATATATAATAGATAATATATATTTATATAATATATAATATAATATATATATATATATATATATATATATATATATATATATATATATATATATATATATATATATATATATATATATGTTGTATATATAATGAAAATATAATATATATATATATATATTATATATATATAAAAAAAAAAAAAAAAAAAAAAAATAATAAATATATATATATATATATATATATATATATATATATATATATATATATATATATATAGTAATAGCGGGAGTTCGTCGGCAACCTATTTCGATAGGAAGGAATAGAGCTATCGGTCTGAAACTTGGTATATGTTGTATGTATGTGTTAAACTGATCACACACGAAATTTCAAGTCTCTAAGATGTATATAGGGAGTGCCTCCGCCCGAGAGCGAAGGTGAAATATAACGCTACGCCCTTGTTG
This sequence comes from Trachelipus rathkii, assembly GCA_015478945.1. Classification (NCBI taxonomy): domain Eukaryota; kingdom Metazoa; phylum Arthropoda; class Malacostraca; order Isopoda; family Trachelipodidae; genus Trachelipus; species Trachelipus rathkii. Next base: position 20,075 of record JABUQX010083800.1, on the reverse strand, counting down.
TTGCTTCCTTTTCCGAGCGAAGATTAGGCTTAACGATACCCAATCGAGCAGGTGGATCACAGGCGAATTTTGGTGACCGTAGGTCACCCCTGATGGGGTGCAGCCCCCTTAGCCCCAAGGTCAAATACGTCCTGAAAACCATGTTAGGCTTAACGTATCGGGCTAAAATTTGGATGTGAGCTATATGATGACGTAATCTCGTCGGAGACGAATTACTTCCCTCTGCGTTCCCCCGTAAGGTGGGACGCTGCCCTCTCTAAAAATTAAAATGATCGTAGAAGATTGAAACTTGGAGGCTGGGTAGAGGATTCGGAGTTTGAGTCGGAGTTGGAGTCGGATTCGGATTCGGAATCCAGGGACCCCCCAGAGGGGGGTCCCCTCTTGAAAAAAAAAGAAATGTATGGAATGCAAAACACAAGAAGAAGAGAAGAAGAAAGGAGGAACCATCAAGAAAAAAAAATTAAAATAAAAAATAAATAAATGAATAAATAAATAAATAAATAAAATTTCTTATTCTGTTTATGTTTATAACTTACAAATTTACGTTTTTACATACCCTAAAGCAGTAAATCAATAAATCAGTAAATAAAACTGCCCTCCTCAGCCCTTCCGTGATCTATTGATCTATTGATCTAATGATCTATTGATCTATTCATCTATTGATCTATTGATTCAAGTCATATTTTTTAGTAAAATTGTCATGTTTTACATACCCTAAAGCAGTAAATCAATAAATCAGTAAATGAAACTGCCCTCCTATCCAGTCGTGATCTATTGATCTATTGATCTATTGATTCAAGTCAAATTTTTTACTAAAATTGTAACGTTTTACATACCCAAAATCAGTAAATCAGTAAATCAAACCACCATCCCTCCACCCTCCTGTCCATCCATGATCTATTGATCTATATATCTATTGATCCATTGATCTATTGATCTATTGATTCAAGTCACATTTCGAGTATCATTTTGGGTAAACATAACATAAAAAACAAAATCTTAATACACTGATCAGTGAATATGTGCTAACGTAACAAAGTTTTCACATTAATAAAGCTAACATAGCATCATCTGAACTAAGAATATAACCCACAACGACATACCTGACACACCTTTAAGAAGAATAAACGGTTAACATTAACAAAGTTCCATACTTAACAACAGTAAAAGTAACTAACAACATCCAAAAAAAACGTAACTTATTCACACTTGTTCAAGCATATCTCTAACATAAACAATGTAATTTTACATTAACATGGTAATATTTAAAAAAAATTTACCATAACCTTGTGTAATTATCATGCAGAGTAGCGAAAAGTATGCTAACGTAACAAAGTTTTCACATGGGTATAACGAAAGACATAACATTGCCAGAACTAAGAATATAATACACAACGACAAACCTGACACACCTTAAACATGAATAAACTGTTAACGTTAACAAAGTTTCGCACTTAACAACAGTAAAGTAACTAACATAACATACAAAAACGTAGCCTACTCACACTTTGTCATGCATATCTCTAAGATAACAATGTAAATTTATATTAACATGGTAATATTAAACTAAAATTTATCACAACATTGGCTAATTATCATATCGGTCAATGAATATATGCTCACGTAACAAAGTTTTCACATCAATAAAGCAAGCATAGCATCACCTGAACTAAGAATATAATGTACAACAACACCCCATACCTTAGGCGTGAATAAACTGTTACATTAACAAAGTTTCCACACTTAACCAGCATTGAAGTAACTAACATAACATACAAAAAATCGTAACCTATTACGCTTTGTCAAGCATATCTCTACATATCAATGTTAATTTTACATTAACAATGGTAATATTCAACAAAAAAGTTCACCATAATCTTAACAAAGTACCATAATACCTAAAGGATGAATACAAACATAGTAAAGTTTTATCCTCTGTAAAGCTAAACTACGAATATAACATACTTATCACATAACAACCAGACAAATAAACAGCTATCATTAACATCTTGATTCTATGATTCAACTCGTATTTTGAGTATCGTTTAAGTTAAACATAACATGAAACAAATTCTTTATACCACGATCAACGAATATATGCTAACGTAACAAAGTTTTCACATTAATAAAGCTAGCATAACATCATCAGGTCTAAGAATATAATGTACAACAACAAACCTAACACACCTTAAACACTAATAAACTGGAACATTAAAAAGTTCACACTTAACAAACAGTAATTATCATTACAGCTCAATGAATATACGCTAACGTTATAAAGTTTCCACATCAATAAAGCTAACAAAGCGTAACATGAACTAAGAAAATAATGTACAACGACAAACCTAACACAACTTACACACGAATAAACTGTCACCATTAACAAAGTTTCACACTTAACACCAGTAAAGTTAACATTGCATGCAATACGTAACCTATTCATACTTTTTTTCAACATTTCTCTAACATATTAAACGTTAATCTTACATTGACACAGTAACATTTAACAAAGTAATCATAACCTTTCCGATTATCATACAGACAACACTATATTAAGATATTAGACTGCACACGTAACAAAGTTTTTTAATATCATAGTAATATTTAACAAAAAAATTTATCATACCTACCTAAATATCATAATCCCCAACAAATAATGCAAACATAACAATTAAAAAAAAAAACATAAACATAAAAATAAGTCTTTGAATAAAATATCATGTGTAAAGTTTAATAGTTTACCGAATTTAAAGCAGTAAAATTAGTAAATCAAGCCACCCGACCCCACCCATCCCCTCCCTACCCACCCGTTGATGATCTTTTGATCTATTGATCAAATAATTCAGATCACATTAAGTGGGATTTGGGCCTCAGCCAGAAAGGCTGAGGCCTTACCCCTCCTTACCCCTCCTTACGGAGGGGTAATGCCCGCTTACACCCCTTCGGGGTGATCTCCCCTCTCAGGATTCACACCCTTTCAAAGGAGCGGGGCACCACCCTTGGGTATTTTCTCTCGGAAGGTAATGGGTTGCTTTAGATACTCTTGGTAATGAAACCTGTCTTATTCGTAAGTTAGTACGTTATGTTAATATTACTATGACCAATGTGAAAATCACACTGATTTGTTAGAGAAATGATGAGTTTTTGTAAAGTATTACTGTGTTAACGGCATGATGTTTTAGAAACGTGTGGGCCTAGGTTACGTTTTTGCTGAGTAATGTTAGGTTTGCACTAGAATTTTGCTGATGTCTATGTTTATTCATGGTTCAAATGATGTTATACTCGAAACGAGTGACACTTTGATGGAAAGATAGTGTCATTCAATAGTTTCAAGATGCTGAATCTTTGATTTAGATTGGCACTTTGTTTAAGGGATTTTGTTAGATTAATACGCGTTTTACTGTTGCATATATGCAGAGGAAAATGGGAACATATCGAGTTTTATTGTATGACCTTTTAGCTACTTTACCTTTTGATAAGTATGGGAATTTTAGGATGTTAGCTGAGTTATTCATACGAGTATGTTATGTTTTGCATTATGTACATTTATATTCTTAGTTGAGGTTATGATATGTTAGCTTTATTGATGCTAACACTGTGGCGTAAGCATATATTCGTAGGTGAGTATATAATGAACTTATTTTTTATGTTATGTTTATCCCAAAATGATACTCGAAATAGGACTTGGATCAATAGTTCAATAGATCACAGGCGGGGTGGGATGGTTAGGGGATGCAGGATAGGGTATTTGATTTATCTATAGATATTTAACTGCTTTAACAAATCAGTAAAACTATTACGCTTTACTGTGATATTTTATTCAAAGAACTTATTTTTATGTTATGTTAGGATAAAATTTTGTTATTTTTATTGTTATGTTTGGTTAAAACTTGTTATGTTGTTTGCAATTATTTGCTAGGGATTATGATATTTAGACGAGGTTATAATGAATTTTTGTTAAATATTACGAAGTTGATGTAAAAATTTGTGTACGTTAGCCATTACTATCTTGTCAGTATTTGATGATTAGACAGTATGATAAATTTTTGTTTAAAATTACGATGTTAATGTAAAAATTTAATATTGATATGTTAGAGATATGCTTGAAAAAGTGTGAATAGGTTAAGTGCGGAAGTTTTTTAATGTTAGTAGTTTATTCGTACGTATGGTGTGTAGGTTTTGTCGTGTACATTATATTCTTAGTTCAGGTTATCTTATGTTAGCTTTATTTAATGTAAAAATCGTTGTACTGTGAGGCATTTATTCGATGGTTTAATATATAAAGAACTTATTTGTGTTATGTTTTATCCGAAATGATACTCGAAATGTGTGATGAATCAATAGATCAATAGATTAAAAGGTCATGATGGGCGAGGTGGGGAGGGTTTGATGATTTTATTTACTGATTTACTGAATTTTAACTGCTTTAAAATCAGTAAACTAATGCAATTTACTATTCATACAAATAACTTATTTTTAGTGTTATGTTTGGATAAACTTTGTTATGATGTTAACAGTTATTCGTTGGTCTGTATGATATTAGACAAGTTTATGATAAATTCTTGTTAATAATATTACTGTTTGATCAGTGTAAAATTACGTTAATATTTAGAGATATTGCTTGGAAAAAAGTAGGAATTAGTTACGTTTTGTAGCTGCAATGTTAGTCCACTTTACTGGTGTAAGTGTTGGAACTTTCTTAATGTTAACAGTTTTTCGTGCGTAGGTGTGTTAGATTTGTTGTTGTACATTTATTTCTTAGTTCATATGTACAGCTTTCGGAGAATATTCAAGAAGCTTGTTAGTTAGATATATTGATGGTTAGTATGATAAAGAACTCATTTTGTGCTATGTTTATCCGAAAATGATACTCGAAATGCGACGTAAATCAATAGTGTTAATGTAAAATTAACTATTGATATGTTAGAGATATGCTTGAAAAAGTGTGAATAGGTTACGTTTGTACGCTGTGCTAGGTACTTTACTGGTGTTAATATGGATTTTGTTAATGTTGTAGTTTATTTGTGGCCCTAGGTCTGTTTAGGTTTTGTCATTGTACATATATTCGTTAGTGTTCCTAGGTTAATGCTACGAAGTTGATGTAAAACAATTGTTACGTTAGCATTACATTCGTTGGTTAGTATATAAAGAACTTATTTTGTACTATGTTTATCCGAAATGATACTCGATATGTGATCTGAATCATTTGATCAATAGATCAAAAGATCATCAACGGGTGGGTAGGGAGGGGATGGGTGGGGTCGGGTGGCTTGATTTACTGATTTACTGCTTTAAATTCGGTAAACTATTACACTTATACTATGATATTTTTATTCAAGAACTTATTTTTATGTTATGTTGGAAAAACTTTGTTAGGTTTGCTATTTATTTGTGGGGATTATGATATTTAGGTAAGGTTATGATAAATGTTTTGTTAAATTTTACTATGATAATGTAAAAAACTTTTGTTACGCTAGCATTATATTCGTTGGTCTGTATGAAAAACGCGGAAGCCTCTGATACATTTGAAGAGCAATGTTACAGGTGCGAATGTAATATTAACGTTAACGTGAAAGAGAAATGTATGAAAAAAGTATGACCATAGGTCACTATTGCATGAATATGAGTTTCATGATTGGGTTAATGTGACAACCTTTGTTTTAATGGGACACGGTTTATTCATGTGTAAGTTTATGTTAGGTTTGTCGTTGTACATGTTTTTCTTAGTTATGTTAGCTTATTGATGTGGAAACTTTATACGTTAGCGTATATTCATTGAGCTGTATGATAATTACTGTTGTTACCCACCGTGTGGAACTTGTTAATGTTAACATTTTATTAGCTCGTAAGTTGTGCTAGGTTTATTGTTGTACATTATATTCTTAGTTCATGTGATGCTATGTTAGCTTTATTAATGTGAAAACTTTGTTATGCGTTAGCATATATTCGTTGATCAGTGTATAAAGAATTTGTTTTCATGTTATGTTTAACTTAAACGATACTCAAAATACGAGTTGAATCATTAGCTTTATTGGTTAAGTTGTTCATGATAGCTGTTTATTTTGTCTGGTGTTATGTGATAAGTATGTTATATTCGCAGTTTAGCTTTACAGAGGATAAAACATTACTATGTTTGTTTTATCCTTTAGGTATTATGGTACTTGGGTAAGGATATGGAAATTTTTGTTAAATATTTACATGTTAATGTAAATTAACGCATTGATATGTTAGAAGATATGCTTTGACAAAGCTCGAACTAGGTTTACGTTTTTGTATGTTATGTTAGTTACTTCAATGCTGGTAAGTGTGGAACTTGTTAATGTCAACAGTTTATTCACGCTTAAGGTTTGGTTTGTTGTGTCCATTATATTCTTTTTTTGGGTGATTTGCTATGCTTGCTTTATTTGATGTGAAAACTTTGTTTAGGTTATCATATATTCATTGGACCGATATGATAATTGCCAATGTTGTGATAAATTTTAGTTTAATATTACATGTTAATATAAATTTACATTGTTATCTTAGAGATATGCATGACAAAGTGTGATAGTTACGTTTTTGGTATTTTATGTTTAGTTACTTACTGTTGTTTAAGGCAAGATCCAATTTGGGCTGGGGCTGGCCCCCATTCACCCCACCTAAAATGGACATAAAATTCGAAGTTTTCAGGCGATTTTGACTATATAAACACCAAAATGGAGGCTTTTTTTGCCCTCTTAAAACGTTGATTTCCGGTGTTTTTCTGTGACTTAGTCATTCTTTCAGAATTTTAATTTTTCAAAATTCATGAAAATTCATGTTTCTGACATTTTTGGAGGCAACTTCCAGAATTTTTTACAAAATGACTTTTTCAAACTTGAAAAATGCATAGATAGGTCCATTATCTAAAAGTACAGAAGTACTTTTTCGATTTTTTTGAGTTTTTGTGCTCAGCGTCCACCAATTTCCAAACCATTTTTTTTTTGGAATTTGAAATGAAAAATTGCGATCATTTTTTTTTGTTCTGCGAAGTGGATGAAATTTCAGGGCATATGTACGGGGAGGTGCACATTTTTTACTTAGATTATTTCTTTGTATATGAATTAGTTTTGATTTGTTCTTGGAACAAATGTTTCCAAAAAAAAATTTTTCAAAAATTTTTTTTAAAAAAATTTCTTTTGGAGTATACACAAAAATTATCTAGTAAAAAAGATCATCTTTCCCGACTACATATGCCTGAAAATTTCATCCACTTCACTTGAGAACAGAAAAAAAATTTATCGCAATTTTTTCATTTCAAAATTCAAAAAAAAAAAAAGGGATGTTGGGAAATTGAGGGGACGCGTGAGCACAAACTCAAAAATCGAAAAAAGTACTTTCTGCTACTTTTTTAAGATAATGGACTATTCTATTGCATATTTCAAATTCTGAAGTCATTGCCCAAAGCCGCTTGAAGAAGCGTTGCGAAGAATGTCAATTCCATATACTATTTATTGTGGCATCAGTTTTTATCAATTTTGAAGATTAAAGATTGAGTAAAGTTTTAGTTGCATCTCCGGAGATTCAAAATTATCGAGCAGCACACAAAGCTATTATTAATGTTGCTAATAGTCAGAAATCGGCTGAAAATTTCCGAATTTTTTATGTCCATTTTTAGGTGGGGTGAAAATGGGGGCCAGCCCCAGCCCAAAATTGGATCTTGCCCTTAAGTGCAAAACTTTGTTAACGTTAACAGTTTATTCATGCTTAAGGTGTGTCAGGTTTGACGTTGTGTATTATATTCTTAGTTCTGGCAATGTTATGTTGGCTTTAATTAATGTGGAAACTTTGTTACGTAGCATCTTTCGCTGCTTTGTATGATAATTACACAAGGTTATGGAAATTTTGTTAACATTTAACATTGTTTATTGGTTAGAGATACGTTGACAAGGTGTGATAAGATTACGTTTTTATATGAATTGTTAGTTACTTTTACTGTTGTTAAGTATGGAACTTTGTTAATGTTAACCGTTTATTCTTGTTTAAGGTGTGTCTGGTATGTCGTTGTGGGTTATATTCTTAGTTCAGATAATGCTATGTTAGCTTTATTAATGTGAAAACTTTGTTACGTTCGCATATATTCACTGATCAGTGTTAAAGAATTTGTTTTTTATGTTATGTTTGACCCCAAAATGACACTCGAATTGTCACTTGAATCAATAGATCAATAGATCAATAGGATCAATAGATCATGGATGGACAGGAGGGTGGGGGGATGGTGCGTTTGATTTACTGATTTAACGATTTAGGTATGTAAAACGTTACAATTTTTCTAGTAAAAAATTTGACTTGAATCAATAGATCAATAGATCAATAGATCAATAGATCAATAGATCAATAGATCAATAGATCAATAGATCATAGAAGGGTAGGAGGGAGGAGGGATGATAGTTTGATTTACTGATTTACTGATTTAGGGTATGTAAAACGTTACAATTTTAGTAAAAAATTTGACTTGAATCAATAGATCAATAGATCACTGACTGAGGATAGCGAGGGGGCAGTTTCATTACTGATTATTGATTTTACTTGCTTTAGGGTATGTAAAACCACAAATTTTTTTAGTAAAAAATATGACTTGAATCAATAGATCAATAGATCAATAGATCAATAGATCATTAGATCAATAGATCAATGAAGGGCTGAGGAGGGCAGTTTCATTTACTGAATTATTGATTTACTGCTTTAGGTTATGTTTAAATGTAAATTTGTAAGTTATAAACATAAACAGAATAAGAAATTTTATTTATTTATTTATTTATTTTTTATTTTTATTTTTTTTCTTGATGTTTCTGAAACCCTTATTTTCAAAATCTATAGACCCAATAACATATATAAAAGACACCAACATTGTCTGTTATACGAATGTTTTATTAACTTCAGCACCGCACCGGCTCCGGCACCGGTGCCAGTATCAACTCTGAATCCTTCTCAGACTCCTCATTCTTCTTCCTTCCTCCTTTCTTCCTTTCCTTCTTTTCTTCTTCTCTTCTTCTTCTGTTTTGCATTCCATGCATTTCTTCTTCTTTTTTCATGCGGGGATCCCCCTCTGGGGGGTCCCTGGATTCCGAATCCGAATCCGACTCCAACTCCGACTCCGACTCCTCTACCCTGTCTCCAAGTTTCAATCTTCTACGATCATTTTAATTTTTAGAGAGGCAGCGTTCCCCTTACGGGGGACGCAGAGAGCGGACTAATCTCGTCTACGATGAGATTACGTCATCATATAGCTCCATCCAAATTTTAGCCCGATACGTTAAGCCTAACATGGTTTTCAGGATGTATTTGACCTTGGCGCTAAGGGGGCTGCATCCCCTTAGGAGTTGACCTACGGTCACCAAAACTAGCCCTTGTGACCCACCCCCTTTTTTGCTCGGATTTTGGGTGGATATCGTTAAGCCTAATCTTCGCTCGGAAAAGGAAGCAACAACAAGGGCGTAGCGTTATATTTCACCTTCGCTCTCGGGGGGAGGTACCCCCTATATACATCCTAGAGACTTGAAATTTCGTGTGTGATCAGTTTATCACACACAATAACCATATACCAAGTTTCAGACCGATAGCTTTATTCCTTCCTATCGAAATAGGTTGCGACGAACTCCCGCATACTATATATATATATATTATATATATATATATATATATATATATTATATAATTATATATATTTATATAATATATATATAATATATATTATATTATATATAATTATATATAATATATATATTATATATATAATATATATATAATTATATATATTATATAATTATATATAATATATATAATATATATATATATATATATATAATATATAAATTATATATATATATATATATATATATATATATATATATATATAATATATAAACAACATATATATATATATATATATATAAATGTATATATATATATATATATATATATATATATATATATATATATATATATATATTATATATATATATTATATATATATATATATAATATATATATATATACTATATATATATACAAGCGTAACGCAGAATTTTCGCTAGCCAGGGGCCAAAATAGTCATTTTTTCCAAACACTCTCAGTCAAGGGTTGACGGCATATATATTGATATAATATTTACAAATTACTTTTACCTTTTAAAATATATATGTTATTATTAAAATTATGATTATCTTTTAAAACAAAAGTTACGAAATTACAAAAAACGCAAAGAAAACGATAGATTTTGATTCTGACATTTGTCTTACGATTTATGTACTTGAAGTAGTTGGTACTACGACAACATTAGACGTCGTGGATTTGCAGAAAATTTTTCGACAATTGACAAATCAATTTCAACTTTCTTCTCCAAACTAATTTTCTTGAGCACTAAGAATTAAAGCCATTCAACCTGGAATTCGGTCATCGTCACCCTGTCCATGTTTAAACTCTTCTCCAAAAGTGCTGAATTGTGCTTTCTATTGTGCGTTGTCAAACATAGGTTGACCTATTGAAAAAATAATGCATTTTTAATATTGGAAAAATGCGCGTTGCTTCCTTGACCATTTCAACTATTTATAATTTTTTTAGTTCCTCACGGTCGAGCTTCTTCTCCCTCCAATTCACATACCAGAGTTCAGTCATATTGAAGTCCTCTCAGTTCATAAAAGTCTTCAAATACTTTGATTTTCTCTTCAAATTCCTTATACGCAAGGGCAAGCATCAGCGACAGATGAAGTAATAAAAGAGAAAAAGCTGGTGAATTTTCTTCCGAGAATCTGCTCTCCAAGGAAACTGTGAAAGAATCCAGGTATGGTATTAGAATAGTCCTCATCCAATATTCTTCATCGGTGGTAGGAGGAGGATTCAAACGATGTTTCTGGTGATCCACCACTCTTGGTGGCTGAAGATCAAACGTAAGATTTTCAGCTCTCTGCTTTATCCTTGTATAAATTTTTTTATCGTATCGTTGCTGTTTAAGCGGTGATCTTTCACAAGTGAAAGAATTTTCTTCACATGGTTCGAGCATTGAAGAAGGTATAAACTCTTTGACCGTAGATTATTAACGACTGGTTCCAACAAAGCCGAATATTTGGCTATAATGCAGGTTGAAATAAGGAAAACAGGTTATGTGGCAGCACAATATAGCTGAAATCCATTTTTTCCTTGTAGCAACATTACCTACTTTTGCAAAGTTTTCCAGACCCTGCACTATATCCACAAAATTTGTCATGAATATTGAAATACTACGTATTTTTCTGACTATCGCGTCTCGCAAAAACGCTGGAATACCTGCGTATGTATTTTCTTCTCAAAACGGATTCACGAAAGAAATTGATAATGTATTTAATAGTGGATACAGTATTGAGAATTTCAGGAAAGAGTTCAGATCGATTACAACAAGATTAAGTCGATTACTCGCACAATGAAAATATAAAGTTTTTTTTTGCATTTTTCTCTCATTATTCTCTGTACTCCTCCTTTCACTGCCATAGCTGAGCAGCCATCGTAACCTTGTCCAAAGCATTTTTTTTGGATCTAGGTCAAACTTGTAAAGAAAACAATCAATAGCACTTGCTATGGATTTTGCATCCATGGCTTCTAATAATGTAATTCCAATGAATCCTTCACGAACGCACATTTCTATCTCATCAAAAATTCTGATTCCAATAGATAATTGTTTATTCCCACGCGTCACTGCTCTTCAAGATCCCCTCCTTTGGGTTTCCTCCTTCTCTTTGCTTACTTATGTCTAGCTTTTTTTCAAGTCGCAAAATATTGGCTGTGGTTGATGGAGCGACTTCTTCTTTTTTTTCTGTCAATAGTGGTGTTCCTCAGGGTTTCGTTTTATCTCCTACTTTATTCCTACTTTTCATTAATGATCTTCTCACTTGCACCTCTAACTCTATCCACGCATATGCCGATGACTTGACCCTTCATTTTTCAACTCATTTCAATTCTGCTCCCTCTGTTTACTTGCTAGAATTGGCCTCTCATCTTAATTGGCTTCCGATTCTATTCTCGCCTGATCTGAATAGAATTTCCGAGTGGGGTCGTCTCAACCTTGTGAAATTCAATTCTTTAAAAATCCAACTTCTACAAACCTCCCTCTCTAAAACACCTTCTAACTTTACTATCTCTTTCGACGTTCTCTCGTCTCTCCTGTTGACGAGTTAAAATCCTTGGCCTAACATTAAACAAAAAAATGTCTTGGAAACCTCACATCAAAATGGTTGCTAGGGTGGCCTCAAACTCAAAGAAACTGGGGATTCTGTTTTAGACTGCGAGATTTTTTCCCTCTTCTCAGTTACTCCAGCTTTACACAGGGGCCTCATCCATACCTCTGTATGGAGTATTGTTTCTCATATCTGGGGGTTCGGTTTCACCGGCTTTTGGACAGGGTCGAGTCGAAAGCCAAAAGGCTTATAAACTGTTCTGTACTTTCCAGTTCACTTGACCCTCTATCTTTGCGGCGCGATGTTAGTGCTTTATTTCTTTTCTATAGGTACCGCAGCGGCAGGTGTTCAAGGGAACTTACCACTCGCGTACCACTACTTTTACGACGCAATCGTAAAGCACAAAGCGGGTTCGGGTACTGTATTTTGCCGCACGAGGTTTTGTGTAGATATTGGAACATCCGGCTAGTTGAACTGCGGTGCTTCCTTCTTTCCGGCCACCTCTGTTTGTGGAATTCTCTCCATCTTCTGTGTTTCCTGCTGAATTTAATCTCCCTCACTTTAAAAGCTTGCTTATCTGTGCTCATCAGCATAATTTGGCTAGGTGGACTGAAATTTTGGCGTGCAACACCTCCTCCCTGAATAGGGCTCTGCCGTGAGGTATGGTGACAGACTGTAACTTTATATATATATAATATAGTATATATATAAATATATTATGTCTATATATTATATATATATATACTATATATATATTATATATATATATATATATATATATATTATATATATAATAATATATATATTACAGTTGTCACCACCACTCACGGGTAGATCCATATTCAATGAGGGGGTGTTATACACCTCAAAAGTGCACCATGTAGCGCAAATTGAGCAGATGAGCACAGTCGCCGGTTTTAAAGTGAGTGAGATTAAATTCGCCAAAGAAACACAGAAGATAGAAGAGAATTTCCCAAAACAGAAATGGCAGGAAAGAAGGAAGAACCGCAACGAGCATAGCTGGAGTTACTAATATCAACACTTAACTCATGAGCAGACACACTACCCCTTGTGCTGCGAGGACGTTGTAAAGGTGGTGGTACGCGAATGGTAAGCTTCCTCGAGCACTTGCCGCTGCGGTAACTATAGAAAAGAGATAAAGTACAAACATCGCCCCGAAAAGATAGAGGGTCAAGTGAACTGGTAAGTACAGAACAGTTTATTAGCTTTTTTGCCTTTGATTCGACCCTATCCAAAAGCTTGGTGAAACCAGAGTCCTCCCAGATATGAGAGCAGTACTCCATGCATGTGCGGATGATACCCTTGTATAGCTGGAGTAACTGAAAAGAGGAAACAAAGTATCGCAGTTAAACAGAACTCCCAGTTTCTTTGAGGCCGTCCTAGAATCCATTGTAATGTGAGGTTTTCAAGACATTTTTTTAGTTTAAGGCTAAGGATGTTTAAATTGTCAACAGGAGAGATGAGAGAACCATAGAAAGAGATAGTAAAGTTAGAAGGTGTCGTAGAGAGGGAGATTTGTAGAAGTTGGGTTTTCAAAGAATCGAATTTTATAGGGTTGAGACGATCCCACCGTGAAATCCTATCCAGATCAGCGAGAATAGATTCGGAAAGATTAAGACGAGGGACAATTCTAGAAGCAAAAGATTGAGCAGATTTGAAATGAGTAGAAGAATGAAAGGTGGACTCATCGGTATATGAGTGGATAGATTAAATATGCAGGTGAGAAGATCAGTAATACAAAGTAGGAACAAAGTAGGAGATAAGGGAGAACCCTGGGGAACACCAATATTACCAGAAAAAAAAGAAGAAGAAAAAGTCGCCTGACCAATAACTGCCGATATTGAGCTACTTAAAAGAAAGTTAGACATAAAAAAGCAAAGAGAAGGAAGAAACCCAAAGGAGGGGAGTTTGGAGAGTAGTGATGCGTACCATACCCGGTAAAGTCTCCCGTAGTTCCTAAGGGCAGAAAACCATAAATCGGTTAGATAGGAAAGTATATCGCTAGTAGACCTCGAGCGCCGAAAGCCGTACTGACGATCGGAAAAAAGGGAATGACATTCAAAATGATCTAAGAAATGAGAGATAAGAAGGGTTTCAAAGATCTTAGACAGAATACATGTGAGAGCTATAAGGGAGTAGTAGGAAAGATCAGAGCGGCTACCTTTCTTCGGAATAGGTTGGACATATGCGCGCTCCCAGCACTGAGTGAGAGTGCTAGTATTGAGGCATAGAGAAAATAATTGAAGGAGGGTCTGGGTTAGCTCGGAAACACACTCCAAAACTCGGGGAGAATTGTCATCCTTTCCACCCGCCTTTCTAACGTTCAAAGATTTTAGGAACCATGCATCCGATCAGATGTAATCAAAACAAAGGCATAGGACACCTGAGAGGAGAAGGTGTAGGAAAAGGAATGCCAGAATCGTCCTTCGTTGAGTTAGAAGAAAATAGGAGGCCGAAGAGATTGGCGCATTTTGAATTGGAGTATTTGCAACAAAGCTATCAGAGCTAATTAGAGGAAGAAAGGCAGATTTACAGTTGTTAGAGATGTTTTTGGAAGTAGGCCATATATATATATATATATATATATATATATATCTATATATCAAAATATAAAAAGTTTTTATATATAAGTAGAGATATATATATATATATATATATATATATATATATATATATATATATATATATATATATATATATATATATATATATATATATATATATATATATATATATATATAACGACATTCAAACAATATTGGTTTAGGGCAACGTTTATCTATCTAGGCTAGGTTTAGGCCTACGGGATCGACGATTCATATAGATTAGCCTCGATTTAGGACCCTACTAGTTCAGGTTATTTTTAAGTTTTAGCGTAACTACCACATAAACAGTAATACCAATCAAATCCATCACAACCTAACGCATGCAGTCCAAACCCAACTGATCACATGGCAGTCGTTGATGCTGCAGACCCAACCAACCAGATGGATCTACGTTGCCATAAAAAGTTGACTTAACCTAGATGGTTCGATCACGCCGTTATAATATATATATATATAGCAGGAAAAAAAGAAGAGTATATATATATATATATATATATGGATATATATATATATATATATACATATATATATATATATATATATATATAAGATATATATATATATATAGGGCCATTTTAATTTTTTAATATTAAATTGTGTTTTTTTTTTTTTTTTTTTTTTTTTTTTTTTTTTTTTTTTTTTTTTGTATTTTTTATTGTAGGGGTTGGTCTTGTAAATTTTGGGTCATTTTTTGTTAATTATTTAGGTACACTTTGTCAATAAATCAAATTCTGTTGATAATTGTGAAAAATACTGATTATAAATTAATAGTGATATCGATGTGTATCTAATAACGCTGGTCGACAAAAATGAAACTTTTTTTTCATCACTGACCACATTATACTTTTCTGAACACTGAAGATATTCGAAATCGTTTTAGTTTTCACACTAAAAGTTTTTGAAACAAAGATAAAACTTACTTTGTATTTTGTAAAATGATATATTTTCAAATATTCAAAAATCAAGCAAAGAATTTATTTCCATGAACTTAATTATACATTATAACTCATATTGTATAAACTCATGAATTTATTAAGAATATAAATAAACTTATTGCATAATTAAAATTTAATAAACAAAAAGCCTTAAAGTTGTTTGATCTGTGGATTTTCTTTTTTCACGATATAGCATCCAAAAATGAATGGTCAGCCATCATGCTTCCGTTCCAAAATCCTTGATATCGAGTTTCCATAGTCTTAATGTTCTGATGGAAGCGCCCCCTTGCTCGTCACCACTGGGCGACTGTCGGAAAAGTTTGAATGAAGGAAATGCATTTTCAAAGACATGCAACAATCCGTTTTTTTATAATGCAGTCAAGAGGTTCTCAACACCTCTTTTATATTCAGAAGCTTGATTATTTCCAAGAACGTTTTTGCATATCCATTTGAAAGAAAGCCACGCTTTCAGTTCAAGAGGACAGAGAGCCTTTTCAAAATCCATGTCTTTTAAAACCTCCCTGATTTGTGGTCCAACAAAAATTCCCTCCTTCAATTTTGCTGAACTAACTTTCGGAAATTTCTGGGAAAGGTATCTGAACCCCTCTGAATTCACTTTCCCCATTGCTTTAACAAAATTCTTCATTAAACAAAGTTTAATGTGGAGTGGTAGTAGAAAGATTTTTTGGGGATCAACCAAGGGAACAGACTGGACACTGCTTGTTCCTGGGACATATGCAGTCCTTAGAGGCCAATCACATTTAACATAGTGATTCATTAGTAGCACGACTGTCAAAGAGACAAACAACAACAATATTTTCAAGTCCAGCTTTCATTCCCATTAACATGGTTATAACTTTCATATCTCAGCAGAGATTCCATTGATGACTGTGATATTGGACTGCTTTAAGAAGTATGTCTCTTTGATATGGGCCGAATGGACTATGGGGATAAATATATATGGCTATACATTACCATTATGAAAAAGAACTGCTTTCAGGCTTCTTTGAGATGAATCTATAAAGAGACGCCACTCAGATGCATACATCTGACGCAAATCGAGGAATAATCCATCTATATCGTGGCAATAACAAAGAGGACCATATACTGTAAAGTATGCTGCTAAGCTAAATTCCCTTTCGGGTAGTAACCGACAAGAATACTTCCTCCAAGCAATTTTTCCTTTAGTCTTGAGGTTAGAAGTCGTTTCTTCTGAGATTAGTCGTCGATTTCATTCAACTGTTCTTTGAAGTGAGATTAGTCTCAAAATGGCTTTCTTCTATCGTGTAATCTGGATCTACTAACTGTTCGTTAATGCCCCCAACTGCTCCTGCTTCACCATCCATTGCATCTGCAATAGAAGCTAGCCCATCATCAGGGGGAATTGGAATGAACAATGATTCATTATGTTGGACTGGTCTACGTGCCAAATCAAGGTTTGGATATACAATATGGTGTTTATTTTTTCCATAAAACCCTTGTAGATTCACACTACAAAAATAACAGCCTTCATGATGATCTCTGTTCCTCCCATATCACTGGGCATAGCAAACGGTACAAAGCTCTTCTTTATTTAACCACTATAACCATTGATTATGCCCATGCTTTTACCTGTATTTACCTAAAGGACAACCAAAATATTATATATTACATAAGGTCTGTTGTAATAGTTCGTTGTTGTTGTGAAACAGCCACATACAAAGCAAAATTTATTTGAGTTATTTTTACATTTTTACATTACAAAAGTACTTAACAATATGTTGCTAAATAATCAAAACTGTACAAGATAAATTAAATAAAATGTTGAAAAACTAACGTTTCTTTTTACGAAATAGTAAAATCTGTATTATGAAAATTTCTTCATCATAAAAAAACCTACGTGCTACAATGCTAAATCTGATTGGAGATTTGAAATCAGCGTCAAAAATGCTATAAAGAAAACACAACTATATCTCTGATGAAAATTTGTTGTCGACCAGTGTAATCTGAAACACATTTCGGCAGTTTTTTCATCTCTACACGAACGAAATGAATCCTAATTGTTATGATTTTCGTGGCATTATTTTTAATATTTTTATTGAAAATATAAACTTAAAATGCACAAAAATCAATAAATAAAACTTCAAATAATTTTTTGATATCATTTTTGTACATTAAATGTTTATAGTTTTAAAACAGTATTTATATGTTTCAGAAGTAGTGGAATTTCCCAATTACCTCTTCTATATATATATATATATATAAATATAAAGTATGTTATTATATATATATATATATATATATATATATATATATATATATATATATATATATATATATATATATATATATATATATATATATATATATATATATATATATATATATATATATATATATATATATATATATATTTCTATATAGATAAATATATATATATATATATATATATATATATATATATATATATATATATATATATATATATATATATATATATATATATATATATATATATATATATATATATATATATATAAGGTGAAAATTGATAGGGAATCTTTGTAAGACAAAGCATGCATTGTCATTAGAAGGTATGCAACTGTAAGAGGCTAATTTGCCGGTCTCATGCATCCACCTTAAAAATCTCTGGTAGAGCCTCCATACTTGTATACCGTATCTATTATTTAAAATTCAAATCTTTCGCGCTTCTTTCTTTACAAAGAAAGAAGACGCCAAGACAACAAAGGGCGAAGCTTGGCGGGAAGTGCTCAGGTGGCACGCCAGCAAGCTAACGCCAGATCAGTCCTTGGATACCCCTCCTACGATGTGGAGGTATCAAATCCGACCTCCTGTTAACAGGTCATTTAGATTAGGAATTCTTGCCATTTTTATTTGTTAGTTTTATGTGTGTGTTATCATATTTTCTAACGACATTTTGTGCATAGAATTACCTCATTTACTTAATTGATCAATCACCATATCTGTCAATTGTCCGTATCACTATTGTCAAATAAAGCACTACGAGGAAAATACTCTTGATTAATGACTGCAAGGTCATTAGTCATTTTGATAGCCAAAGTGATTTTGGCCTAGACATCAGTGGTAACCCCAGCAGTGACAATAAGGGGGGTGCTGACCCCTAAAGTGACCCCTAAAACCCTTAATTTAGAGTCAGATAGTGCCTAAATTGCGAAAATTTCAAATTAATCGAAAAAAAAACCGGTACTTTCTCGCTAGTTCAGTGCTTAAATAGTGATATGTGGTCAAAGTAAATAAAATTATTTGAGTCAAAATTAATAACGTGAAGAAAAAGCTTCTTATTAATCTCCTTTCAAATAAGAAAAGAAAGTCGTTATTATAGCAAACCCGCATAGTAACCGAAAAAACCGTTGCTATTTCGGAAATGAGAGTTCAAAATCAAGCTCTTGACATTAGGCTTAACTCAAACGCCTAAGTTGACTCAAAGACGACGCCAAAACCCAGTCAAGAACAACAGGCTATAGAAATGGTGTCAACAAAAACGAAATTAGGCCTTAAAACTAAGGCCAAACCCACTTTTAAAAGAGGGAAGAAAAGATCTCCAATCCCCCAACGAATTTCCCCCTCGCATGAGGAGGGAGGCCCATCTGTTTCGCTGAGTCGAAAATCACGCCACCCGCCTCTCACCAAACACAAAGCAAGTTTGTGCATTCAATCAGACTTCCAAATTTTCCAGAAAATGATGTTCTAATTTGGATAAAGGCGGTGACAAATATCTTCAAACTTTATGAAATAAAAAGTGACCAAGAAAAATTAAGATTAATAGCGCCAAAGCTCCCCATTCAGTTATTAGCCACGATCAAAATCCCAATCAGAAATAACACTTATAAAGAATTGGTGAAAACAATTAAAAGAACTCACTCAATATCAAAAGAACAAAATACAAGTGACGTCACCCAAATAAAACTGCGTGTCAACGAAATCCCAAGTCAATTCCTTTCTCGTTTATGGAGGTCTGTATGAAGAAATGAGCAAATCTCCTCAATAGAGAACTCCATTTTGGTGAAAGAATTTTTCTAAAGTTCATCATTCCTATGAAAAATAAAACCTAAAATTCTACTGATATGGAGTCCACACACCTTCTTTCTGCATGAAGAACGCAGCATGGAAACTAGCACTGGTACTAAAAAGAAAACAAGAATGCCTCTGGCAATAATATATCCACTAAGAATATCTGAAATTTAGAAGGTAAAGAAGATGAGAACAAGAGTTTTCACCTATGGTCCCAAACTTCCTTCCTGATTTAGTTAGATAAATGAAAACGTTGAAAGTTCTTACGATACGGAAAACGTTAATCCACCTCTGATGGAAGAATCAGCGCGCCG
>JABUQX010083799.1:0-42500 GCA_015478945.1 Trachelipus rathkii | reverse complement strand
AGATTACCCACATATTGTTTTTTTTTTTATTATTGCTCTTTGGAGAATGTTAATTTTTTCTTTGTTAATTTTCGCTATTGCTCGGTTGTGTGCTCTCTCGCGTAATGTTACTACTCTTGGTATGAGTCTTCTTTTGACTTTTTATTCACAAGCCAAGACCGGCTTTCGGACGTCTTGCCTAAAAGTATTCGAGATATCGCTGACTCTGTTCCATCTTGTGGTGTACCTTTGGAATATCTTTTTAGGTTTAAAAAAATTCCAGAGAATTCTGTTGGTTTACGCCTAGAACGTTGTAACACTCCTAGCCGATGGAGAAAGACTTCTATTACTTAAGAAGATTACATTTATCCATAATCTTCAAACTTATTTAAATTAATTTACGTACTCTCTCTCTAAATTCTTAGTTCTGACTCCACCAAATTTTCTCACCTATCAATCTGTGATAGTATGTATACTACCTGAAAGCCGCTTATTAATCTTTGAGATTATAAGAAACTTTCCCTTCACACTTCGTCGTAAATTACTCGGCTCCTGATTAATATATTAAAATTACACTCTGCTATTCTCATTCAAAAAGGAAGTGCGAATGATTCGTTCGTCCTCTGATTTCTCTTAGCAATTATATATACATTATTATTATAAACATTTCCAATACATTTGTGGTTGGAACCTATTCGGTGTCGCTATTGCGTGCCCTCTTATTAACGCTCTATACCTCGGAAACTTGTGGCTTATAACTACTCTTATATGTCTATTTATTACTATATATTTTATTCTACCCAGGATACTCGATTCTAGGCATCCCTCCCTCTACATCTATTTTAATCACTCTACACTTGGTGGACCCTTCTAGCTGTGATTAAACGTGACCGGGACTCGCCTCGATGATAGTAGCAGAATCTCATGCAAAACTCGCATAGTGAATCTCCTAAAGATTCTGCATAGGCTACCAGAAAAAGGGATAGGTGATATAGGTTCGTGCAAGTATTTGCTCGTGATTTGAGGGAATGTTTGATGTTCTTCTTGAGTACAAAGTTGTAAAAAGGAAACAAACACCTTGAAGAATCATATAAATGACATCATGGCTCTGTTCTCTATGCCTTAATATTAATACTTTACTCTCTATCGTCTGCGCAAAAAGAACCCTAACATAATGTTTCAAAGCTAAAGAGTCCAACCGAAAGTAACAAGATCTTAGCTTTGCAAATATGTCCTATACCTGAATGTATTCGGTACAATAATAGCTGGTGTTACATTATAGTTATCATAATTGTACTAAAATATAATATGAAATAAACTAAACTCTTCCAATTGTTATAACTCTTCAATTATTGTATTGTTTTTTTATTTTCGTTGAAGATAGTTCATGTCAATCGGCAATCTTTTATTAGAGGACCTTATTTATATTGGTTACTTGATTTTTAAATTATAAGTAGTATTTCTCTTCAGTACAACTGTGCTTATGTGTTTGATCTATTAACTACGGAAATTAGAAATACCTCATACGGTGTTCTTCCAGCCGCAAGATTATTACCGGTAACACTGCGTGACATACTTTTCTAATATCATAACTTCTGAGCTATCAGATCTCGCATGTAGCTTCTGCGCGGGCCATGTTCTCGTGGTGAAATAGGCTCAGCTTGAGAATTCAGAAAAAGTCCCTCTCTTCACCACTCAGGGAGGTGTGTCGATGTGAGTTTATACTCGGTCATAAGCTCCTGCCTTCCTTCGTGGTTTTTTGTCTCCCTCTCTTTCTTTATGTGGAGTGTCTAGTTTTGTGCTCTATGCCGACAGTCGGCTTCTATATCGGCACTTTGTTGATGGAGTGACCTATTCTTCCTTTCCTGTTATTTGTGGTGTTCCGCAAGATTCTGTTTTATGTCACTCCTTTATTTTTAACTTTTCATAATGATCAATCGGTGTATCCTACTTCGCCACTTCCCCTCTTGACGTTCTTCTGTATGATATGACCGTGACTCGACCCTCATAGTCGTTCTCTCTCTCCGACTCATTTGCCCAACTATACTTCTTCACTGGTTAATAATTTGTTTACACTACTAGTGAGTTAGATTCTCTGAACTTATCTAAAATTTTCCGATTCTCTTTTTATACTTGCGAATATGAAATGGTTAATTTTTAACGCATAATGTTGGTTACCCCAGCCAACCTTCCAACTTGCAAGAAAATATCAAATCTGTTAATTATATATTTGTGTTACTTATATTTTCTTTGTATCTATCTCTTTCTACATCTGCTACCTTACTCATAAGACGTACTCTTTCCAGTCATCATGCGCGATATCGCAACAAACTGATATTTCAAATCTTGGTGTGTTCTGTAGCTTATTAATGATTAAGGTATCAGTAGATAATTTATGCATTGTTTTTTATTAATCTCTATTTTTTATTCACTATTATATATTTTTTACAGTTTCCCTCCGCGTACTTAAGACGGGCGATAAGATTTGTGCGCAGTCGGAAGGGAGTGCCTTAGCTAATTCTCCTGGTATTTCCCTTATTTTCTCACTCTCCCATTGCGTGGTCCTTGTAAACAGGAAGGGTGCCCAGCTTCTCTTAAATCGTGAGATATATTTAGCGAGGAGTTACAGTCTTTTGAGGCATGTATTAGGTTGTATTGGTGGCTTTCTAGAGGCTTTGGCCTTTATGGGATCAATTTTGAAAATTTATATATATTATATTTAAATATATTATATATATTATTATATATATATATATTAATATATATATATAATATATATATATATATAAATTATATTATATATTTATATATAATTAATTAATTAATATATTATTAAATTTATATATTAATTTTAATTAATTAATATTATAATATAATATATATATATATATATATATTAAATAATTATATTTATATATATATATATATTATATATATATATTTATATATATATATTAATTATATATAATATTATATATATATAATATATATTATATATTAATATATATATTATATATATATATATATATAATATATATATATATATTATATAATATATATATATTTTCTATATATATATAATATTATATATATATTATATATATACTATATATTAACGGCGTTATTGATAGGATCTGATTCATCCAATATATATAGATTGAGAGATTCTGAAAAGCCGATTAATCTGGAAATATTCTAACAACGGATATTAATTAAATTAATATAATATTAGATATATTCCAACTATAACATAATTCCCCTACCATCCAAACACACACACACAAACACACACACATATTTAAATATATATATAATTATAATTTATATATATTTATTAGTTATATATTAATTAAATATATATTATATATTGAATATATATATAATTATATATATATATATTTAATATATATATTAAATATATTTAATATATATTAATATTTTATATATATATTAATATATATATTAATATTTTTATTATATATTAATTGATATATATAATATAATATATATATATATATATATATATATATATTATTATATATATAATATAATATTAATTATATATATATTAATAATTAATATATATATATATATTATAATTAATTAATCCATATTAAGTAGGTCTTAGTGATTAAATAGTCTTAGGTAAAGTTTGGAATGTGATATGATATATTGGAAAATCGAATTAATTTTGATATCAAAAATATTATTAAAAATTTATAAAAATTTTATTTAAATAACATTTTAAATATTTGTGTTGGTGAAGTTCAATTTTTCATATAATATTATTAATAATTTTACTATATGTATTAATGTAATTCAGAATAAAAATATATAGTGTTTAAATATTAATAAATATATATATTATATATATATATATATAATATAATATATTAATATATATATTATATATAATATAATATATTAATATTATATATAAATTTAATTATTATATATATATATATATATTATTATATATATATATATATATAAATAATATATATATATAATATATATATATATAGTATATTAATATTATATATTATATGTATATATTAATATAAGTAATATATATATATATATATTATATATAATATTTATATATAGATAATATATTTAGAGAGAATGAGATGAGTAGAATATATTCATGAATTAAATGTTTTTCAGTCACACGAGGAGAGAGATAGAGATAGAGAGTAGATAGGATAGAGAGTATATAAGGAGTAAGATAGAGATAGTGAAGAGTAATCAGAGTAGAGGATAGATATATAAGAAGTACGAGAGAGATAGTAATTATAGGTATTATTTTAGTTACTGTTAGGATTATTGTATTATAGTTATGTACATTATTATTTCATTGTTACTGTAGAAGTGTATTAGATATGTGTAGATTATTTATTACTATTATAGTGCCATGTTAGGTTTAATTAGGTTAGGTTAGGTTAGCCTGGTTAGGTTAGGTTAGTTATAGGTTAGGTTAGATGTAATAAATATATAGGTTAGACTTAGTAGTATTAGGTTTAGGTTAGTTAAGTATAGGTTAGGTTAGGTTATAGGTTAATTGTTATATATAGTAGTTAGTATAGGTATGTTAGGTTTAGTTATGGTTATAGGTTAGGTTAGGTTAGGTAGGTTAGGTTAGGTTAGGTTAGTTTAGTTAGGTTAGGTTAGGTTAGGTTAGGTTAGGTTAGGTTAGGTTAGTTCATTATTTTTAGGTAGTTTCATTTAGATTATCGTTAAATAATTGATATATTTTTATAGATATAAATATTTAAATCACATCTGACAAGTTCCATAGCGTATCTGGGTAACTTCATTGTACTATAGTCTGTTGAACACATTTCGTTTGGTATCCATACATCCTCTTGCTAAAATATATTGAAATTTGTATAAAAGTATATTAAATTAAGAGAGAACTAATATAATATGAATAAGTCAAAAGATAATTACCTCATTCGTAGAAGGTGAGTTTCTACTACCTTGTGATGGCTCTGGTTACATCCGAAATATCTGGTAACAACATTTTCCATACGTAATACTTGTTCATCATATCTGAGCCTTTTATCTCTTTTTTTTTTTATAGCGACTTTGTTTATTGAAGAAATCTTGTATGATTCTTTAGGTCCAGTTATAATTCTCTGATCTCGTAGACAAGCTCTGTCATCTATTTTGACAGTTAGAGCAAATACATAGTTTTCTATTTTGCAGTTTACCATTATATCACTGCAGGGTTTAATGTCCGAGGGGCAGGTGAAAGTAGATATATCAAAAAGCCTGTCTAATTTTCCATCGAGATTTTTTTGGGCTTGAGCTTTACCATGTTTTCGGCTGATGTTTTTCACTAGGGTCAAAAGATCTTTAACCTTTCTATAAAGAGACTTATCTGTAACAAGAGGAAGCCTTGGGCTTACATTCTGCCAAATAGATTCGAGAGCATTAACAAATTTCGATGAATGGAAAGGCAGCACTTGAGTTTGCATGACTAATAAGAAGTAATAGTGTTGATGATTTTCCTATATGTAGCTAGGTTCTGTCGTTGAATAATTTCACACGGACTATCACCCATATTTTTCGATAAGTCTGTTGTCGGGTTATAGGTTTAATCTTAGGCAATTTTTATTATACAGCAATAAAAAATAAATATGCAAATAATTATTTATATATCCAGTATTTCATTGAAATTAATAAAAAAAATACATTAGCATTTAAGAAACCGCATCAGCGCTAGTGAATTAACCTGCATGTTTCCATCAATACAAAAACATAAGAACTGATTTAATATATTATGGTGAACCATATAACTTAAAGTATTATTGTTCAGAACAAGAAATTAACATACTTTAATTAATTCTGAATAATACGTGACGGATTCCCACATAAATTTTTTCCGTAAATAGAAATCAACCCGGGAGAAACTTAATTGTAATTCGCAAAACAGTGCATTAATTTTAAAGGTCATAGATTTGGTTTGGTGACCTTATTCTAGGTTTGTTACAGCTAACCTCAAAGTATCCGCCCTGAGTAAAAAAATTTTAAAGTGTATAAAATCCACCAGTCCCTTAATATACTATATATATATATATATATATTTATAATAATATATAATATATATATATATATATATATATATATATTATAATATATATATATATATATATATATATATATATATATATATATATATATATATATAATAGGCACTCCTGCACTCCGTGCTACTCGTGCTTAGCACAGGTTAACATTATAGATACGTTCTATTTTTTGCAAATTATTTCAAAATGCTAGGATAAAACTCTTATTTTTTAGCATGTTGTCAAGTAAATGAAATATTACACAATAATTATACAAAGTTTTATCCAGATTCAAACGATCTAATTAAGAATAACCGGCTATTAAATAACACTTTTAACCCATTAAAACGGCGGCAGTTCATGCCAGGATGAATGGCGGAGATTTTGTCTGTGAATTTAGAGTACAAATTTGTTTTATAAATACCACATTTTGCTCTGTAAACATTCCGTTTTTTCAATTGAAATATGTTCTCAAAAAATATACATAAATAAATAATAATTTTATAACAAAGAATAATTATAAAACAAATAAAATAATAAAAGAATTATTAAACATACTATAAGATATAATAGAATGAAAGAGATGGACTTTGAAATATTATAGTAGATCATGATTTCAAGCTATAGAAAAACATGTAATAAAGATAAACGTTTTACAAGGAATAACTCAAAAGAATTTAAAATATATATATAGTATAATATATAATATATATATATATATATATTATAAAATATATATATAAGAATATATTATATATATATATATATATATATATATAAAGTATATTTATATATATATATATATATATATATATATATACTATATATACATATATATATTATAATATATATTATATATATTAATTATATTATATATTATTAATATATATAATACTATATATATAGAGAGAGAGAGAGAGAGAGAGAGAGTCCGCGGTAGTAAAAAGTACTGGATCGCCACTGATATTATTATATAGTAGAGTTCATATATAATTATATATATATATATATATTATATATATACTATATATTTTATATATATATTATATAATATATATATAAAATATTATATATATAAGCATAATATATTATGATATTATATATATATTACTATATATATTATATATTATAGATACTATAATATATTATATATATATATTATATATTATATATATATATACTATATATATTATATGTCTCCCCATACACAGGGTTTTTTAAAGTGTGCTAACGTCAAAAGTAGTTGGGAAAAAATAAAAGGGTGTTTTCCAGACTTTACAGTTGGCTTACATGTAATATTTGACATAGCTAGTTGTAAATCTTGGTGTTGAGGAGTGCGGACAAAGAAAGGATGAAGACTGTAAGCAAGGCGTGTTTACACGCGCCAATTCTCAATGAGGGAGTATCGAATGAGTGTTTAAATAATAGTCAGTGGTTCGTTGAATAGCGATGCACTGCCGTAAATTATCCAGTCGAATCGATGGAAGCAGTAACAAATGCACAAACAATGGTCATCTCTCATTTCTAAAAGAAAATAAACTTTTGAAGCTCCTTACTTATGAGCAACATGTCTCTTCTGTATTAAGTAGATGAAAACTTTAGACTCCACCGTTATAAAAGGGACTGCTGTGAGAGAATCACAACACCGTATGTAAGGAGTTACCATTGTCCAGGGTGAATGGGACCACTCTATTCTATAAAAGAGGAGCAAATCTGCTGTGTGTGAAGACAATTTCCGAAATCGCCTCAAAACACCCAACCTCTTGAAAATGTGTAGATAGAATATAATATAGTATAATATTATATATATATATATATATATATAATATATATATATATATAGATATATATATAATATATATATGTATATAATATATATATATATTATATATATATAGAATATATATATATATACTATATATATATATAGTATATATATTATTATATATATACCCTAATTATATTATATATAGTTATATATACTATATATATAATATAATACTATAACTAATAATATTTATGTTTCTATATATATATATTTATATATTTTAAAAATTAATAACAATATAAAAGATCTAGTTTACGTTATTCTAGTTGGAAAGTATATTATAAATATAAATATATAATTACTATATTATATATTAATATATATATATATTTAATATATATAATATATAGTATAAATATTATATATAATATATAAATATATATATATATACATATATATATTTATCATAGTTATATATATATATCTATATTATAGTATATAAAATACTATATATATAATATATAGATAGATATATATAGTTTATATTATATTATATATTATATATATAATTAAAATGTAATTATATGACTATTACTACTAGTAATAGTATTAGTATATATTATTATATATATATAAAATTAAAATTTATTAGTATATTTATAAATATTATATATATAATATATCTATATAATATACGAATGAGAATGATTATAGTATATATATATATGCGCTACTTCTTTATATATATATAATATTATATCATATATATTATTATAATATTATATATATAATATATATATTTATACTTATATATAAATATAATACTAGATATATAGTATATATATATTATATATATATATATATAATACGGTATATATATATTTATGTATATGTTTATATATATATTATATTTATATATTATTATAATTATATATATATATTATATTATATATATATATTCATATATATTAGTATATATATATAAATATTATATATTTATATATAGTATATAATATATATCTATTTATATATATATATATATTATATATATATATATATTATATATTATATATTATATATATCATAATTTATATTATAGTATATTATTATATATATAATATATATATTATATATATGATATATATATATATTATATTAGTAATATATTATATATATATATTATAATATATATAATATAATATAGTATATATACAGGGTGTATATATATATATATTAGTTATATATAATATATATTATAGCTCCTAAGAAAGAAATCACTAACTATATATATACTATATAAATATAATTATATATATATATATATATAATATAAATAAGGTATAGTGATACCCCTTATATAAACTTATCACCTTTTAGAGTAGCTCTATACTACGCTATACTATTTTACTCCTATCCTACGCGGTAATATTATATATTATAGTGTGTGAAAATATACCTCGTATAAAATTTTATATATACTAATATAATATAATATATATATGAGGTGCACCCCTCTCTCCTCACGTTACTAACGAAAATTTTTAGTACCCACGATACGGACTTCCGTACTTCTTTCCTCATTAACAACAATTGAACAAATTGCTGTTATGTGTTCTCCTTACTTTTTTATCCGTACATTTGTCGTTACAGGTTGATAGCGCAATGTGACCACCCGATCCAAGCTAAAAACAGTTATAATAAGTATACAAGATATAAAAATTGTATATCATTATATTATTTAATATATTATAGGTACTTCCTATATAGTAAATATATAGCTCTAGCCGTACTATAGGAAACTCTCATTAGTACTTAGACTCCCTATATATACTATCATATAATATAGAAAATACCCAATATGATTATTAAAAGACTCTTAGCAAAAAATTGAATAGCGGATGGTGCTTTCGTAACTCATAAAATAGAGCTCTGTGGGAACACTTCGAAAATCTGCATAACGCACTCTCCGTAATGAAAGAGGTGTAGTGAATGGTTGGGTTGGATGGCCAACATGAATAGGATTGTGGGCCCTGCGTCCCTTATATGAGGAAATTGAAGCCTGTGCGCGGTAATGTAGTATGAGTCTTAAAGAAGTAAAAGAATGATAAATCGTGCACCCGGTTATAGATGTTGCCCATATCAGAGCCCCGAGGCGAGATTGGTGATTGATTGGATTTGAAGTTGTGTAACCAAGAGTTTATGGAGAGCATCGTTCCGAGGGATTGGAGGAGAGCAGTAATTATACCCTTATATAAAAGGAAGGGGAATAAGGGTAACAGTAGGAATTATAGGGAAATTAGTTTATTAAGTATAGAAGAAGATATATAACTTATATTTGTCGAGAATGCGTCGATGACTGTAAGATCTGATTGTGAAGAACAAGGTGCCTGTAGAAGTCGTAGAGGATGTGCGATCAAATCTTACAATTGAAAAAAGATTGAGAAAATGAGGGAAAGATGAGAATAAATTGTATTTAGTTTTTGTAAACTCGCAAAGTTCTTATGACATGAGTAATAGTCATTTCGTATGCAGGTGATTATTGATATATGGTTTGTTGATGTTTAAGCTTCTGAATGAATCAAAAAGTATATTATGACGATAGTAGCGTGTGAAGAGACTATAGGATGTTGAAAGGATTAGTTTTAATATTAATGCGGAGGGAGCAGGAGTGCTTATGTCTTCTTGGTTATTCAATATGTATAGGATGGCGTTATGAAAGAATTAGAGGTGGATGCAGGGGATGTCGTGAGAATCAGGGTTGTCGGATGCGATCTCTAACAAGTTTCTACTCCGACTTCACGCCTCCTTCAACATAATTACCACTCTGGGCTCGACTCCGCACTCCGACACCGGACTTTGAGTCCGACTCCCACTCTTTTTCTCCTTGATCGACTCTTCTGACTCCGACTCCCATTCCACCAAATCTCGGTTAGAAGATGGAGTATAGAAGAGAAGTGGAGGATGCCCTACCGTATTATCATGCGGTTATTTTGTTTTGTAGTTCTCGAATTCTGAGAGAGTTGCGAGCAGATTGCCAGAGCACGATGATCAGGGTGTAAAAGAGATTTTGAAGTGTAAACGTAGAAAGGAGTAAGGTTATGGTTGTGACGTTGTGAGTGAAGACAGTCCCGGTGTTAAGTTATGTTAGATGGTGGCAGCTCGAACAAGTGTCTGGGTTTAACTCATTTCACGCTATAACATGTGATGTGAAAAGGGAACGGATTGATTGCAAAGTGTAGTAGGAAGCTTGTCAATGGCAGAAGGCTGGCCAGCTGCCGATTATAGCGTTGGTGCGATGCAAAGCTAAGTCTTGATGTCCGCTTAGGTCTTGACATCGATTGGTATGTTTTTTAGAATAATCTATGATATGTTGAAAATTCTAATGATCACAAACCAATAATGCCAACGATACCGTAATTAATGTCACTATTGATAGAACCTAAATAAGGTGTAACGAGTACGGCAACTCCTTTACTTTTCCTTCAAAGAATCGGCCTGGGTGAATAACGATAACGCAACCTATCATACTTTTTCCGAGTAGACGGAGTAAACGATAACAACTACTTTTTGAGCGCGAGTAAAAAATGGACCCTGCCCTGATTTTAGCCCATCCCGTCTACGATGCCCACCTCTGGATATATATATATATATAGTATATATATATGTATTATATATGTATATTTATATATAATGATATATATATATATAAAATATATAGTATAAATATATATATATATATATATATAATATATATATATATATAATATATATTATAATATTTATATATAAAATAATATAATATAATATATATATATATTATAATATTATAATATATATATATATGATATATATATATCTATATAGGATTATATATTATATATATATATAAACATATAAATATATATATACTTATATATATATATGATATATATCGTATATATATAAATAATATATACTATATATATATATATATATTATTATAATTTATATACTTACTATAATATATTATAATATTATACCAACCATATGATATATATATATAATATATATTAATTGATTATATCTTTTCATTTATAATATATATATATTAATAATAGAGAATATAATATATATATATTATATATTATATATATATATAGAATAATAGATATAGTATATATATAATATATATATAAATATATTATATACTATATATTATATTTATATATATATATAATTATAATACTATATATATATATTATTTATTATATAATATGTATATATACTATATATATACACTACATAATAATATATATATATATATAAATATATATATATATTAATTATTTAATAATTAATTTTATATATATATATTATATATATTATATATTACTAGTATATATATATTATATATCATACTAATATACTATTATATATATATATAGTATATAATTATATATATGATATATATACATAAATATATAAAATATAGTATATATATATATATATATATATAATACTACTATTCATATATATTATTATACTAAATTATTAATAATATATATTATATATTATATGTAATATATATATATATCATATATATATATACTACTTATAACTATATAGATAGTAATTATATACTTATATGATATAGTTATATATACTCCCTTATATATATACATAAGGTATATAGTAGTATATAATATATATATTAATATATCATATAAGCCTAGGAATTAGTAATAGTGATATAGTATATGTCATTATTATATTATATATATTATATATCATATCATAATTATAATTATATATACATATACAATATGACGATTCTCTATATATATATTATAACATTATATATCTATATATCTATATATACTTATATATATATATATATATATATATATATATATATATAGCTAATAATATATCAATATACATATTATATATATAATATATAATATTATATAGTATATATATATATATATATAATATATATATATATATTATATATCTATAATATATATATATATATATATATATATATACTATACATACATATATATATTTATATAATGTAATATATATATATATATAGTATATATATTATAGTATATATATAATATATATTATAATATACTATATAATATATATATATAATTATACTATAATAATATATATATATATATATGATATACAATATATCAGATAGTATTATTTATTTAAATTTATATATACGTATATATAGATAAAATATATGATATTTATATATATAGCGTATATAGTATATTATATTATAAGTATATATAGATTGATATAGTATATAAATATATACTAGTAGTATAATCATAATACTATAATATATATACTATAATACTACATATATTATAAAATAATAATATATAGATTATAGATTATATTATATATCATTATATATATATATTATATAGATAGATATTATAATACTATATATATATTATATATGATACCTATATATATATACCATATATATATATCATTAATATATAATTATATATAGATATATATAAATACATATATATATATAATAAACTATATATAAATAAACAGTGCTGGGCATCGTTACTGCAAAAAAGTAGTTCCGTTATCGCTTACTCCCTTACTCGGAAAAAGTAGTTGCGTTATCGTTATTCGGTTTCTTTGAAAGGAAAAAGTAACGAAGGCCGTTACTCCGTTACACCGATTACTTTTAGTTTTCAATATGACATTAAATTACGGTATCTTAGCAATTTATTGGTTGTGTACTATTAAATTTCAACATTATCATTATTATTAAAAAACATACCCCTCATGTAAAGACCCTTTAGCGCACTCAAGACTTAGTCCCTTTGCATCCACCAACGGTTATAATGCACTGGCCACCTCCTGCCAATTCACAAACTCCTACTACACTTTTTGCATCATCCGTTCCCTTTTCAGTTTTCATCCAACATAAATTATTTAAACTCCAGACAATTGTTCCATTGCTCACCATCTAGCATAACTTCACACGAGGACTGTCCTCACTCACAAGTTCACAACATAACCTTACTCTTATCTACGTTATACCTTCAAATATCTCCTTTGCACAACCCTGTAAAATTTACAATCCTTCTCAAACTCTTTCAATTCGACACACAAAAACCAAAATCATCCGCATATAATAATAAGCAGGGCATCCCTCCACTCTCTTCCATTCTCCATCCATTCTAACACAGGTTGTGGAGTC
The DNA here is from genome assembly GCA_015478945.1 of Trachelipus rathkii. NCBI lineage: Eukaryota > Metazoa > Arthropoda > Malacostraca > Isopoda > Trachelipodidae > Trachelipus > Trachelipus rathkii. The sequence continues at coordinate 28,456 of JABUQX010083799.1, read as the reverse complement.
GGATCGGAGTCCGCAGAGTCATATGTAATTGGAAAAGAGTGGAGCGGAGTCGGAGCGTGTCGGAGTCGAGAGTCGTAAGCCAGAGTCAGGTGAATTTTGAAGAGGGGAAGTCGGAGTAGGAAAAATTTTGAATCGACTCCACAACCCTGATTCTAACACCATCCCCTGCCAGCCCACCTCTAATTCTTCATAACCCCATCCATATACTAGTTGGAATAACCAAGAAGACATAGCACATCCCTGCCTCCCTCCGCTATTAAATATTAAACAAATCACTTTCAACTCACATATATTCTTACACACGCATAACTATCGTCATATATACTTTGATTCCATTCAGAAGCTTACATCAACACCATAATCAAAACACCTGCCAATAGACTTCTCGTTCATTAATCATTTCAATATGCCTGTTGCAAATACAAAAAACCGCTAAATACAATGTATATTCTTTCCTCCCTCATTTCTCAATCCTTTTTTCAATGTCAAAGATTTGATCACACATCCTCCTCCCACTTCTAAAGGCACCTTGTTTCACAATCAGTCCTTCAGTCACTCGACGCCATTCTTTCGACCAAATATAAGTATATATCTTCCCTTCAACACTCAAAAAACTAATTCCCTATAATTCCTACTGTACCCTTATCTCATTTACCTTTACTAAGGGTACTATTACTGCTCTCCTCAATCCCTCGGAACTTGCTATCCATAAACCTCTTGGTTACACAGACTTCCAAATTCAATCAATTCACCATCTCGCCTCCGCTCTTGATCCTTTCACCAGTAATTTCATCTTAACCTGCAATTCATCATTCTTCAACTTTCTCGCTTAACCCATTACCTCCTCACTACTAATAATCACATCATCAAAATAATTATTCCACATGTACCATCAACCACAACACATTCACTACCACCTCTCCATTACTGCCAATGTTCTGCGATTTTCGAACTGGTTCCCACAACACTCTAGTTACATTCATCTCATCAGTACGAAAGCACCATCCCTATTCATTATTCTAGCAAGATTCCTTCTGTATATAATATATTATATATATAAATATATATATATATATATATATATATATATATATATGATATATAATATATATACAGATTATAGTATATATATAGTATATATTTATAATAATATATTATAATTATATATATATTATAAAGGATTTTTTTAGCTTGATCGGGTGGTCAATTGGCTATCAACATTTCAAAGAAGTCGAACAAAATGTAACGGAGCTAAAAAGTAACGGAAGAAATAAATAACGGAACTGTTCAGATCGTACATAAGGAAAAGAACGAGTTCCGTTACTCCGTCACAAAAAACCTTACGTTCCGTAAGTAACGGAAGTAACGGAAGTTAACGGAGTCGTGCCCACCCTATAATATATATAGATATAATATATATATATATATAATATTAATTATATATATATTATACTATATAATATATATAGTATATTATATATATAATTATATATATATATTATATATATATATTAGGTATATATATATATACTATCTATATAATTAATATATACTATATATATATAATTATATATATATATTATATATATACTATAATATATATAACTATAATATATAGTATATACTTATATATATATGTAGAATATATATATCTACTATATATATAATATACTATATATATATAAATATATATATATATATATAGATATATCCTATATATATATATATATATATATATTATATATATTATATATATATATATATATATTATATATATAAATACCTTATATATATACGTTATACTTATACTATATTAATATTACTAATAGATATACATATACGTATAGTATAGTAAATATACTATATAAATATAAATATTGAATATTATTATATATTAAAACTATATATAACTATATATAATATATATATGTACTTAATATTATACTAATATATATATACTATCATTACTATACTACATATAACATAAAAAATTTTTTTTACCAATTAAATAACATTTATTATCTACTTAATATTTATAAAATTTATAATTTATTAAAAATTATATAAATTTTTTTATATATAGTATAAATATATATATAATAGTTATAGAATTTATATATAGTAATATTATATATATATATATATATTATACAATATATATATATATACTATATTAAGAAGCGTCAACATAGTATATATATAATATATACTATATAATTATACTATAATAAGATATATATACATATTATACTATATATATGATATATATATATATATATACTATTATATATATTTATTATAGTATTAGTATACTTATCAGATATATATATATATATATATATATATAATTGGGCAGTATATAATATATAGATATAAAAGAAATAAAAATATCAAAAATAATATGATAAATTCTAATATTCTATATATAGATATATATATATATAATATATATATAAATATATTATATATATATATATATATATATTTATAATAATATATATATATTATATATTATATAATATATTATATATTATATCTATATATATATATATATATATAGTATATTATATTATATATACTTATAATATATATTATATATATATATAATTATATATTTATTTATTTATTTATATATATATATATATATATATATATATATATATATAAGTAATGATAATATATACATAGTATATAATATATATATATCATATACTATATATTATATTTATCTTTCAGTATATATATATGATATATATAACGATTACTATATATATATACATATATTATATCTTAATATAGTAATATATATATAGTATATATACTATATATAATAATATATATATATATAATATCAATATTATCATACTATAATCATATATATATATATATATATATATATATATATATATATTATTTCTCTATAGCTAAACAAGTTTCTAAGAGGTTGGGTGTTTTGAGGCGACTTCGGAATTTCTTCACACCACAGCAGTTGCCTGCTCTTTACAGGAGTTTCGTCTACCCCTGGAAGGAGTAGCTCCTTTACTTACGCTGTTGATTCTCTCACACCAGTTTCCCTTTTATAAGGTGGAGTCAAAGTTTTTCGTCTCAATCAATACAGATAGACATGTTGGCTTATAAGAAAAGGAGCTTTCAAAAGTTTATTTTCTTTAAGAAAATAGAAGAGAAGAAATTTGGTTGCGTGTTGAATTTATTAGGTGGCCTCGAGCGATTCGTGTGAAATAATCTTACGCAGGTGCAGTAGCTATTTCAACGACACTCTATTTTTAAACACCTCCTTCGCATACTCCTCCATTGAGAATGACTCGTGTAACACGCCTTGCATTACACTAGTCTACATGTCCTCTTGATCCGACTCCGCCTAACCAAGACTTTAACTTGCTATGCTCAATCATTACTGTAAGCCACTCGGTAAAGCTTCTGGAACCACACCTGCTTTTATTTTTTCCCCCAACTACTTTTGACTACACACTTTTAAACCCCTGTTACGGAACAAATATTTATAATATATATATATATATAGTATATATAATATATAGAATTACTATATAATTATATTATTATATATATAGTATATAATATATATATATATAATATATATATATTAAATATACTATAATATATATAATATATTATTATATATATACTATATAATATATTATATACTATATAATGAATATATAATATATATTATATATTACATATATATATATAGTAGTAGTAGTAGTACTATATATATATATCATCAGTTGGCGACGCCAGTAACTTTTTACTACTCCTCCTCTTATATTATCACTCTACTCTCCATATACAAGGGTCTCATATATATATATTATAATTTTATCGTAACATATTAAACCGATAGATATACTTATGATATTAATTATATATATATATATATAGTACTATAGTAATATTAATATAAGGGTATAAATATATGAGAATACTTGTATAAAATATATATATTACTTATTATATATTAATATATATATTATCTTTATATATATATATTATATATATATTATCATATATATAGTTATATATTATTAAATTCTGCTTTTCCTTGTAAAACTGTTTTCTTTATTAAAATGGTTTTCTATAGCTGAATCCAAAGATACCTATAATATTCAAAGTCATCTCTTTTCATTCTATATTTCTTAAGTATGTTAATAATTTCTTTATTATTTATTTTTATTAATTCTTTGTTATAAAATTATCATTTATGTATAAAATACTTATTTCAAACATATTACTCCATCAGTATTGATTTCGTAAACTGTGGTATTTATAAAACAAATTGTTTATACTCTAAATTCACAGAAACCATCTCCGCCATTCGACCTGGCATGAATGTCCGCCGTATTTTATGGGTTAAAAGTGTTACTTAATACGGTTCATCTACTTACCTCTTTTCGTTTTAATTTAATGCAAATCTTTGTATATTATGATTGTAATTAATTTCAATTGATTTATGACAACTTTCGCAAAAAAAGAAGAATTTTATCGTAACATTTTTCGAAATTTGCAATCAAAATAGATCGTTCGTATAAATGTTAACCTCGTGCTGAGTACGAGTAGCACGAGTTGCAGGAGATCGCCTATAGTTATACTTAATATATATGAATATATATAATAAATTATTATATAATATATAGTATATATATATTATATATAAATATTATATATTATAATATATATATAAAGTTATTAATAATATTATCATACTTTACTTAAGGAGGTGGATCTTTATACACGGATTTAAAATTTTATACTAGCCGATACTTACTGTAACAAACCTAGATCACATCACCCAAACCAATCACTTAAGAACCATTCTAAATAATTGCACTGTTGCTCGAATTACATTTGAAACTTCTCCCGTTGATTATCTCATTTACCGGAAAAATTATGTGAATCCGTTCACGGATCTAATCCAGAACTTAATAAACCAGTACTTGTAATTTCTTTGTCTATGAACAATTAATTACTTTAAAGATTATATGGTTCACCGATAAATATATTATTCGTTCTTAGTTTTGTATTGATGAAACATGCAGGTTAACTTCAGTAGCGCTGAGCGTTTTCTTAAAATTAATGTATTTTTTATTAATTTCAATGAAATAATGAATACTATTAATTATTTGCATATTATTTTTTTTATTGCTGATAATTAAAATTGCCTAAAGATTAAACACCCTATTGAACCCGACATAGAACATCGAAGAAATTTTGGTGATACCGTCGTGAATTCATTAACGACAGAACTGGAGTACAGTCAGATAGAGAAACATCACTCAATCACTATTTATTTTATTAGTCATCAAACCTCCAGGCTGCCCCTTCCATTACATCAAATTTTGTCACATGCTCGTCAAAATCTATGCTGGGCAGAGCATGCAACCCAAGCTTCCTCTATTACAGGACAAGTCTCTTTTGTAGAATTGGTGAAGATCTTTTGAGATTGAACACATCAACCGAAACAGCTTGCAAGAATCCAAAAGAATCTCGATGGACAATTAAAAAGGCTTTTCTATATCTCTCCTTACATTCTGTCGCTTGAACATTAAACCTCCCTCTAAGTGTAGAATGGTAAACGGTAAAGATGAAACTGTGAACAGTTACGCATTATATGCACCCTTTACTCTACCAAATGCTAAATCGGTCCAATAGAGGACAGATCTTATCTACGAGATCAGAGAATTAACTGCGATCTAAAGGATCATACAGGTTTTTGTCAATAGCAAATCGCTATTAAAGAACACGAGAAGCTCAGATATGATACCAAGTATTAAGAATGGAAAATGTTGAGTTACCAGATATTTCAGATGTATTTTCAGAGCCATCACAGGGGAGTAGTAACATACCTTCTACGGACGAGGTAATTATCTTTAGACTTATTCATATTACATTAGTTTATATAATATACTTTAATACAAATTTCAATCTACTTTAGCAAGAAGATGTACAGATACCAAACGAAATGTGTTCAACAGACTATAGCACACTGAAGCCACCAAGATAAGCTATGGAACTTTTCAGATGTGATTGTACTTCTACTCTTGGTGCATCTCTTGTCAATGCCTTACTTCATAACATAAGACATTTATTGAGACCAGATTTTGACATTACTCACGTCATGACCGACAAATCCAAAATAGATAGGGTAAAGGCAAAGGTAAAGGTAAAGGTTATATGCGAAGATAATGAATCACACACAAATGCGCAGTTAACTTGGGTAGGTGTGGATGGAAAGGCTGACCAAAAAAGTCTAACATATCAAAAAATACATTTACCTAATAAGCAGTTGGGTATCAAGAAGTGTGTTGAGTCACAACATTATCTGACATTTTCTAGTAAAGATGGGAAAACTCAGGGTATGTACCTAACCCATAGAACTGTCCCCATTTCTAGTAATACTGGCAGAGGGGCTTAAATCAACTGCTTGAAGAAGTATTTTTGACATTCCATTACTTCCTTTGTCTATAAGTTGAAGCAAAATATATATTAAACATACCCTTATAATATAAATCAATTTTTTTTGTAGTTCATCTTGATTGTCAAATTTAAAATTGAGGCCACAATATAATTCTTTGCCGAGTTTTAAACATAAAGTATTATTCAAAATTGACAATAATCACACGTCAATCCGAAAAGAAAAAATTATAATGTAAAATATATATATAGCTTATGTTATTTATTTAAAGTAAAATATCTTCAAGAAAATCAAATATTTTTCGAAATCTCTTTTCGCTATCATTTATTTAATTTGATTTGTAAAATATATATTTAACATTTATATATATGATATATATATTATATATAATATATATATATATGATATATATATAATATATATATATATATATAAGTATATATCATATAAACATACCTGTACATATATATATATAATTATATATTTTATATATATCATATATACACTAGTATATATTAAGAATAGTATAGAATCATACCTATCTATTAATATATCACTAAATAAATATAAGTATATATATACGATATATATATATTATAATATATATTATATATTTATTATTATATATAATATATATATTATATATTATATATTAATATATATTATATTATATATATACTTTAGAGAGGAAGCCCTGGATTCTTTTAGTGTATATGCTTTACTGTCAGCTTGCATGTTATGTTACTAAATGAACAGACAAATTAACACTATTGTTAAAGACACTTTTTGTTAACAAAAAGAAATTTTAAAGAAGGAAAGCTAATTTTTCGTCCCGGACACGCGAGACTCTTCAGGCTAAGGGACTGGATTTCTTCTTTAATCTTCATCAGTTCAAGTGTGTTTCAGTGGGTCTGCTATTTTCTTTCCTGGTGTTTGGCAATATTTGATCGTTTTCAGAATATCATTTGATATAAGAATCTATCTTAACTTCACGGGGATGCTTATTGTAGTTGTTACTATTATAATGCAAAAGGATCCAAGATTTTGCGATGGTTCGTGTGATTGATATTTCTGATATCTTTATATTGTTGGAATGGATAATTGCCTGTGTTCGCCTATGGAACTTGTTAAAGCTGAATGAGCTTCCATGCAGGTCCATCTGTAATGTTGTATTTTTCTTCTTTGCAAATCTATGTTTCACCTATATATGTTATTGCAAGTATTGCAGGGATGTGATAATATACAGCTTTGGGGGAGATTTTTCTTTCGTTTTGGCGTTTGAGAATGTTCTTTTACAGGTATGCGTATCTTGATGGAGTATGAGTGGAAATTTCGTGTAATATTCGTCTTTAACGAAGATAATTGTACTTGAGGACTTGTAAAAAAGACGCGGTGTCTATTTTTCGGGAAACGAATGAGGGGCTAAGTACCTCCTTTTCTGCTTTGATAAATGGGCCTGTTCTGATGAAAAAACTCCAGGCATAGTAACAGTGATTTGAAAGTATGGTGAGATCGTATTTAGTTCTTGTGCCTAGCAAGAGGAGCCCATATACGAAGCACGGAAGAAATAGAGATGGACCAGAACAGCTCAATATTTGTGTTTGGGGAGCATGATTAGAAGCCAATGTATATGGCTGCTAATGTTTGGTTTTCAATATATAGTAAATTGCCAAGTAATTGATTCATCTCCATGTGATTAAGGTAACGAGGAAGGGGATAGAGTTGTTGGAATGCATTTCTATCGTATACTGAGGGAGGATGTTAAAGAAGAGCCTGAGAATCATTAGGTTGGTGTTGGGTATGTAGAGGCAAAAATGGTCAATCTACATATCTAATCCAAAAACTATTGTTTAATAAAGGGTGGGTAAAATCATTGATAAAATTCCATACAAATAAGATTGACAAATTTAGAGAGACCGTGGTATCCCATTACTCAGGCCGATGAAGTTTGTTTGTACTATTTGCATTAAAATGAAAGAAGTTATGTTGTATGCGGCGTCCTTATCCCGATTCAATATTAAAAACATACAGTCAACTAACATTAAGTCAATTGATTTTATACAAAATGACATATCGGAAAACAATCAAATATTTCAACAACACCATGAAGAAAATAGCAAGACCACTGAAACACACTTGAACCTGATGAGAGATCAGATACGCAAATCCGAGAGTCCCATTAGCCTGAAGATTCTCGCGGTGTTCTGGGACAAAAGTTAGCTTTCTTTAAAATTTATTTCATTAAAAAAAAGGTGTCTTTTAAACAATGTTTTTTTAAATTTGTGTCCATTAGTAATAAATGAAGTGACAGTAAAGCATAATAGTAAAAAAGAATCAAGGCTTCCTCTCTAAAGTAAATATATCACTACGACCAAAGTAGTTTCTTATTTATATATATATATATTAGTATATTATTATATAACTTATATTATATACTTATATATATATATATATACTATATATATATATAGTATATAATAATATATTTATCATACTATATATATATATATATATAATATATACTGGCATATATATCTATATATATATATATTATATATATATATATAAAGATATATATATATATATAAAAATATATATATATAGTAATATATATTAGTTATATATATATATATATTAATTATTTAACATATTCTTATACATCTTTCATTCAACAATTGTTATACCAAACCCTCTCAAAAATTATTTTACTTAAATATACTATAATAAATAATATATATTATATAAAGTATATATTTATATATATATATATATCCATTAAAGTATATATAGTTTGATCAACCATGTAAAGGTTTAACGATCAATAGTTTCCTAAAAATTTCTTTCAGAAAATATTATTTAATTGTTTTTAATGGCAAGTATCGGTCGGCTCGTCTAAATTATTAATTAATGATGTTTTATTGTTAATCTGTTTTCTTCCGGCGGCTTCCGACTTTCAGTTTTTTGACTTACATTTCTAATCTTAGCTAACCCCGGCCCGGCCCCGGCCCGGCCCCGGCCCGGCCCCGGCCCGGCCCCGGCCCGGCCCCGGAAAAATTCCCGCCCCGGTCGGTCCCTTGTTGAGTCACAACATTATCTGACATTTTCTAGTAGATGGAAAAGACTCACCGTATGTACCTTAACCCATTAGACGATCCCCATTTCTTAGTTACTACTGGCAAACTGGCATGCACGAAGAAGTATGTAACTTCTCGCGAATTTAATCGCATTGACACTATTCAACAGTTTCTAACCTGCATCTAATACCTAAAGGACTTAACCTTACCCAAGAGTGGTTTTAGTATCATAGACCATATCCAAGTAGTACATCAAATTTTCGAAAAACGCGCTACATCAGAATGAACTTCCATTATGTGCTCTCTTCAGAAAACTTGGTGATATAACAACTGGCCACAAGCTTTAAGACACCCACTATAATTACATAAGAGCCAATTTTGACTGACGCCTATCCCATAAGTGAGCCTGTCCTGAAAAGATAGCGTTCAGCTGTTCACTTCTAATCATATGTTCTTAAATATATCAAAATGATGTTAATACGTCTTTAAGGTTACGCCTAATGCTTTTAGAGTGGGAGATGGATTAGGAGATACTATAGATAGTAGTAGTGCACATACTATATCAAAGACTGCTTTACTCTTCTTAACCCTGCGATGCAATGTCCCTAATACTCCTTTCCATAGACTTCTTATAGTAATATGTAACAGCAATGAATAATCAAAGTTATCCAATCCAGTAGGACTCCCTGATAGAAATTATATCTATTTATTATGCGATTTACCGAATTACTCCGCTTATGCGTTTGTAGATCATGACACAATCTTCTAATTTTGTGTACATGAGTTTCCTGCGTTATTCTTGTTCATGGCATTATATGTGTGATTACTAGAATCTTTAACCCATTCCTCTCACGTTCATAGATGTGAATTTAATTGTAAAGCTTAAGATTTTAATAGCTAGCAACGACGCTTTATGTCCTTACAATCACTGAGAGAAAATAATCTGCTAATGGCCATGGTGAGAAGTATTTAGCCAAAGACTCTGATATTGCAGAAGGTCCAATGTATTTTAAAACAATATTTCTCTGGCAGAGAATACATGCGGTAAAACCTATTAAAAAATTTTCTTGTAGCTTGATGAACGTAACTGCATGATATATTTGAACCAAAATAATCAAGAAATAAATAAACACATAATAAACCGTGTATTTTTACAAAAGTATTAATACAGTAATGTACATTTTTATTTTATATGCCGAACGACTTCCAGCTGTTGCATTCATGCAATACTTATTGTGATAAACTAGCTTCCTGCCGAAGTGTGTTCATGTAAGACTGGGGATTGCTGGCTTCATGAGCAATGGGCAGCCAATTAGCATCTAATTAGTAGCGGATTCACGATCCCTCTTGATGTCTCGCCTCAGAGACCAGAAACGGCTAGCACAAAACATTATCTAAATGAAATCTGGCTACATATATATGATGATAACCGTGCCTAAACCTTCTTCAGTTATCTTTCTCACAAGTTCCTGAAAGTGCTTGTGAAACTACCACGTCCCACAGAAGCTTTCCATCATTTGGTATGTCTTTGAGAATCATCACGATTCATTCTGATCTATCATTATAAATCTGTGAATAAGGTAAAATGATCGTTTCATATTGTGGTTCTTAAGTCACTTTCGCGAAAGAAAGGTCATAAAATAAAGACATTCTATTATGTATTTATGTAAACTTCGTCAATGTTAACTTAGTGTTTACAAGAGCCATTATTTTATAATAAATTACTCACAGGTAAAATTGTGAACAAGATATTTACGCTTATATATGATAATTATATCTATGTTGTAAGATATTCCCTACTTTAACCTCCCATACGCATAATATTAGATATCCGTACCGTGAAACCTGTTATGCTTATTATTATGCTCTTATTATATATTAATAATTCATAACCAATAGTTAAGGACATAATATAATGATAAATAATCGTAGTGAGAGTAATATACTTGCCTATATTAGTATAGTTATTAAGTTCTTATAGTTTTTAGTATACTATATTTATATATCCATATATATACTATTAGTAGTATAAACTTTACCGATCTTTACCGTCTTTCTCTCCAGAGAAGACGTTAACCGGCCAGTCAAAAAAGCGAGATAAACTTGTAGACAGACGCATACGATTCCACGCAGTCCTTTCCAGAAGTTACATTTACATCCTCCATCGCTGACACATCGGCTGGCAGTTCATTGTACTTCCTCAGGGTGTCATCTCTCCAAGCAAATATCATCCCCATCTTCCTACGCTCGGTCTTCCTCTCTTCCTTACTCCTCCACTCTTTACTTCCATTCCTTAATTATAAGTTATCACTACGACTTTTGCTCCAGTGCTGTTTAAACTATACTGCCTAATACCCTACCATACTTACGTCTCATCCCGAATACTACTCCTGTCAAACACAGCACCACACCAAACTCTCCTCTACCTATCTCATTTAGTTTCTCATTTTCCCACTATCCTCCTCACACATTACATTTTCAGCAGCTCCAAATTACTTTCCCCCCCGTGCTGTATAATCTCCTCATTTCTGATATCCATATGTCTAATGTCTAGTATGCGTACCGAGTGTACTAATTCAATATATATCTTTTTCACTTTCTGATCCATTCACCAGTAAGCTTCGATAGATTGGAGTACAACGCTCTCATTTCTTCTTATTTCCGTTTTTTTTCATTCTTGCTCCGGTTCACCGTACGGCATACCTCCCTTGCTCATAAAGGTGGGTTACTCCACTCAGGTACACACACTGATCCACATTCTCTATATTCTTTCATCATCAAATGTATAATCTCCACTTCTTCTACTCATTACTCTGATCATATCCAACTCTATTATAACTGTTCTTTTCCGTTATTAATTCTAAACAAACCCCTAGCACCACTTTCTTGTTCTCAACCCTTATTTCAAGGTTCCTCTCAATTAACCTCATCTCGCCCTTCAAGATTTGCACTTGTTCCCAACAACTACTCCCCAATTTGTCCGTTCATAATTCTGTTTTACATCACTTAATATTAAATATTTTATCACACATCCTGCAAATCGCAAATGTGTAAAATTGCCATCTTTATACTTTTGTCTGTAAATCACATTCATCCCAAGTAATAAACTGAATAAAGAAGTAGTGGTAGCTGGGGCATTTACCCAGACAATCCTCTCAATTATGTGTTCTTGCTGGCATAAGTGTCCGTGTTGTTCCGGTGACTAAGTCAAATGCTTGTCTAAAGTCCTAGAAGATTATTTTTACGTATACTGTTTTTATTGAAATTTCTCAGTGCTATACATAAAAATGAGTGACTTTATTAGTAAGTAACAGTCAGGTCCGTAAGATACTCCTGTACAACCTTCCTGTATCCATATTGTTCCTTACCTCCCTAAACTCAAATACTAGTATTTCTATCGCTGTTCTTTTAATCTTTTTCTAATAATCCTTTCTAACAACTTATTCAGTACTATTATTGAATATACTATAACAAGAAGTATTCCCTCTTGTAGATTTCCACACTCTCCGGTGTATCTCCTTCCCCTTATAAACGGGGTATTTGGTAACATCTTATATCTTCCAAATCTAACCGGATTCATACACTTCACCATTTATCCCAAACAGTTTATTAAAAAGTCATTACCACTATTTTCTATCAATTCTTGATTCTACGTGCTCTTCCCTTACTTTATCTTCGCAATTACTCAATTCTTCTCCCCAGTAGCTATAATTTCTTCCGTTTCCCTTGACAAAACGTCCTATCATTCTCTCTTCGTTAATCAGATTTCACCTATCGTCCTACCATTACTTCTTACCCACATATGCTCCTCTTACCTCATATCCTCCCTTTCTCTATACACACAACATCTACACCACCACACAGCACATCTACATCACATACATACATCTACACTTAATTAATGTTTAAATGTAATGAGAGGTGGGATAAACTCTGTAAATGGATAATATAGATTGGTCTGTCTTAGAGGGTAGGTATACCTTACTCATCTCTCTAGTTTCGTAATATGTAAGAAACTAAGATATATTCTTTTCAACATATAGGTAATATGATTATATTTATAGTATTATTCGTGATAAATTTTATAAAATAATAATACTATATCACCCGAGTTATTTTTTATGTACCGTATATATGATATTATCTATATATATAGATATATATATACATTAAACACTGAAGCATTTCTTAAGTGTCATTCATGAAATTGGTGTCATTCACGCTATACTCCCTTATCGGCTGGTATAATATTTGATTGTGAGGATATATTAATATATTATCGAATGAGATTTAGTACTTTATGTTATTAGTAAAGTATACATGTACTGATATGGATAATCCGTACAAAACAGACAAACCGTAAGGTTTATTGTCTGTTTACTGTATCTGTTCATATTGATTTATATGATTATTATATAGAATTAATATTAATTTAATATCTATTATAATTATTATATATTATATATTATATTATTATATTAGTTATTATTATTATTGATTTTTTCTTTGCTCCAGCTCCGGCTCGACTATTGTTCCGGCTCTCAAAAACTCAGAACTGTCATCCTTACCTAAAGACGATCACCGTCCTACTCCGGTCTGCCAAACGCCCGGGTCCGGGCCGCTGGCTTCAGGCTCCGGCTTACCGTGTGGACTCCGACATTAGTCCATAGCAGAATATATGATATAGTCACTCTTCTCTTTAGAAGTTATCAATTTAATTATTATATTTAATTTATTGTAATTTATTATATTTATTTTAATTTATCTTATTATTATTATATTTATATATTATTATTATTTATTGATATATATATTATTTATTTATTATGTAATTAAGTATTATAATATCATATTATTACTTAATATAGGTATTAAATTTAATTCTACTTATTTTTTAACTGTATATAAAGTGGGATTGTGACCTAATAAATAAGGAGAGATGATATAGAATGAGAAGAGGAGATAAGTAGAGAATGAGAAGACCGTAAGTATAAAGTATATAATGAAAGAAGAATAGAAGATAAGTATGAAAGTACAGATATAATATAGTATAAAGAGAAGAAGAAGAGTAATAGAAGAGAAAGTAATAAGAGAGATAGAAGAGATGGAAGAAAAGAGAATAGCTAAAGAAGCGATAGTGAGAGCTAGAAGGAAGAGAGAGAAGATGAAGAAGAGAAGAGAAGAAGAAGAGTAATAAGTAAGAAGAAGAGAAGTCAAATCGATTCCTGAGGCATTCATATCAAGGTCAAATTACGCATGTGATATTACATTTAACAGCCTTTATGTAATAATTATATTATTATTATATATAATTTTAACATATTTTCCCAATTAAAAGATTATTATTTCATGTATTATTATTTATTATTATTAATTATTATATTATATATTGTTAATTAATTTATTATATTCGAATAATATCTGGATATCATAAAGTATGATCAAATTTATTATTTACTAAAAAGATTAAAAACTATATTAGTAAAATGTTTCGACTTCGTTAATGATCAAATTTATTATTTACTAAAAAGATTAAAAACTATATTAGTAAATTTAAAATGCTAAAGAACCTTCACTTTGATAGAGCATACGCAAACTAGGCATGTAAGGATTGTCCAAGTTTGGTAACAGAACTCGATGAACACAGCAGCTATAACCCAATGTAAGAGAATCATTTAGCCTAAATTTATTAGTTAAGCACTTTCATACATGCATTTTTTTGAAAGAAAAAACATTCAGTTCTAATTTATTTAAAAAAAGAAATAAATTAGCTTGTTTAATTTTTTAACCAAAATTAGGCCTACCGAGGCTATCAAGCGCAAGAGATTTCACGCAAAAGCATTTTTAAATTATTGTCAACTGCTGTGAAAAATTATATTACTTGCGTAAGAATATATTAGTTTACCTTAAAATATTCTAAGGTCCACTTAAAATATTCTAAAAGTATTAAAGCCTATTTTTAGCATTTTTAAAAAGATTTTTTAAAGAAAGATCTTCCGTAGCAGCCCTACGTGTAATAATCCCTACAATCGAGGATTTAACAAACTGCCCGTACATGCACTTTACGTACTTAGGAGAGTTCTTCAAACTCCTCTCTGGAAACAAATTGCCCTGGTTTTTCCCCGCCCCCCTTCCTAAACCACGGTAATAAATCTGAGACGTCTTCCAAATTTTAAAAATATCTGTCCATGAAACTACAGTAACTTTTATATTAGAATGTTACGTTAACTCCGACCAACATTTAATCAACGTATTTTCCTACACCCACAAACATTCAAAAGTCAAATAATCATTTAAAGTAAGAAAATTATGCAATCTTATTCAAAATTTAAAAATTTACTTAAACATTTATTAAAATGTTTTTTTAATTGTGTTCTGAAAATATTTTCTCTTTTAAAAAATATAAAAATATAATGAAAACAATAATAATAATTAATAAATAAATAGATAATAATAACTTCGATAATAAACTAATGAATAATAATAATAAAAGAATTTTTATAAGAAAAATCAAATGATCTTATCAAAATAAGGAAAATAAAAATAAGGATAATAATATTATATAATTATAGAATAATAATATGAATAATAAGAATACCCTGTACAAATTTTATTTATTCCCAGGTCTTGATACTATTTCTGTCATTTACATAAAAAAATATAAATCAACTTATTTGATAACTTTTTTAAACAAAAATGAGATTTATTTTTTTTTTTTTTTTTTTTTTATACCACTTTTTCAAACAAGAAGAAAATCCTATCTATGACCTAATAATGGCATAATGTATATTTCATCTACATAAGTAAGTTCATCTCATTTCAAAGTCATTTTTCTTAATAATAAAAAAAAGCATAATTTATACTCAGATATTATACAGTATATAAAAAAGCTATAAGAGTATAATAAATTTAATTCAGCACTATATAACGAAATATATTATAATAAATATAATAATATAGTATATATAATAGATAAATACTATAAATATATTAACTATAATATATAATATAGATAGATATATTAATATAAACTATAGATTAATAATAATACTATTGATAATAATATCATATAGTAATATATATATATATATATATATGTAAATATATATAATAATATATATATATAACTAGATATATATATAGATATATACATCTATAATATATAATATAAATATAATAATTTAAATACTTAAATTAAACTATCAATAAGTATACGAAAACATTATAAACAATAATATCTGTATAAACTAATTTATAAAAAATAATAATTAAAAACAATTTTTCTAAAAAAAATAAAAAAATAAAAAATCTCCAAAAAAACAAAAAATCCCAACTGCATTATTTAAAATTTTCATACTTAAGTTCTAAACTAATATCTAAGTGTCATTTTTATCATATAACTTTGTCACACACAGTCTCCTCTTAAAGCTCTTATAACCTACTCCTATTACCCCTTTGTCAAAAAGATAATAAAAAAAAAATGTAAAATTACAAATTGCGAAATAAAATTAAAATCGTAAAATATGTCTATCAATTAAAAGAACTAATAAATGCAAGAAAATACAAAAATAATTAACATCCAGAAATAAAATAAAAAGAAAAAAAAAAAAAATAATTGTTGGATCTAAAAATACAAAGACAT
Source organism: Trachelipus rathkii (assembly GCA_015478945.1). Taxonomy (NCBI): domain Eukaryota; kingdom Metazoa; phylum Arthropoda; class Malacostraca; order Isopoda; family Trachelipodidae; genus Trachelipus; species Trachelipus rathkii. The sequence goes on along the minus strand of JABUQX010083799.1, from coordinate 11,289 downwards.
CATTACCGATAACGATGTATTTATCAAAAAACAGGCCAATACAACCTACAGATTCCGGACTGCCTTCATCTCTACCCGAATCAATATACATTTACAATTTAAAAAACTATTTTTCTTTCAATATTTTCTAAAACTTAAAATTATAACGACTTAGTCAATCAATTAAATTAATAAAAAACAATTTGATCTCCAAATTTTTTAAATTTGTACATTTAGTATTTTCATTTAAAAAAACTGAAAAAACTTTTTGCTCATTTTAAGATGTAGAAGTACTTACTTTAATTAATAAAATATCCTACTAATTAACAGTCAAATAAAATATTTGTCTATGACTGTTCTTGTAAATACATGTTATCTGTCAAATTTATTCACATTTAGTTATTAAAGTAAAAAAAATACTGCTGCTATTTATTCACCTTATACAAGTGAAAAATTTTAAATAATGATTTTTCAGTGTGTTTAAAGTTCATACCATACCTAGATCATACAATGGAAGTGTAGCCGTCTTTTACCGTAAGTGACTTATCATTAGAATCAATTCAACAATGAGAGCAAAATGTTTTTATTAAATCATAAAGCAAGTACGAATTTTATTAACTGTAAAAAACATGTTTTAAAAATTATGAAATTCCTTATTCCGCCGGGAACCAATGCTAGTTCCGCCAACCGAACTTCACAAATCGAGTTCCCGCCAACCTTGTTCCGTACATCCCTAATAGATATATAATATATATAATATAATATTATATAAAATATATATATATATATATATAATAGATATATTATATATAATATATAAGTATATATAATGCAGAATCTTAACGTTAATTGGATATTCCTTATAATACATATATGAAGAAATAATAAATCAATTTTATGGAATAAAAAAAAATAAAAAAAAATATTTGCAAGTTAAAAATGGCCAAAAGTACTTCAAATACCAACACAAGTGACCAATTACAAAAGCTCAAGGTACAAGACGAAGACAAGTACAATACAGTGTTTTAAAACATGGCAATGAATGACAAAACCCCAAAAATTACTTAAAAGTACAAGTACAATAACAGATACTTAGTACTTGAACCCAATGCCTAATATAATATAATAGATTAATATATATACTAAATATATATATATATATATATATATATATTATATATATAATATATATATATTATAAATATAGTATATATATATAATATAGTATATAATAGATATATATAATATAATTAATATATATATAATATATAATAAATCTTAATTAATTTATATAGGTATATATATAATATATAATATAAATATATAAGTATAATATATGGTATTATATATATATAGTATAGTATATATTACTTATATATAGCTAATAACATATATGATATATATATATACTATAAATAAATATATTTAATTTATTATTTATAAGTAAATAGAGTATATATATATATATAGTATACTATAGATAGTATATATTATAAAATAACTATATATGATATATACATGAATATATATAATTATAAGTATATAATAATATATATATTGCCAAATTTTATTTTGTTGCCATAAGTAACCGGTATTCTATTAAATAAAATATTCTACATTATATTTAAAAGTATTAAATAACTTTTATCTTCATGTAATAATAATTATTAATTTAACGATATTTTAATTTATTTATTACATATTTATGGCTCTGGCTGTGACGTTAGCAGATTTGTTCAATCCTCAGTCTTCCACCTGACCTGATACCCCGGTACTCTGTACATCTTATGCTTGCGACCCTTTGGTATTCTTTATTCTTAAGAAAAAAACGTGAATATATATATATATAGTAATATATATATATATAATATAAACTAATATAATTATAATATATATATAATGATATATATATATATATTATATATAGATATAGAAATATATAGATACTAAAAAATACCCCTATGGTAGAACGCATAAATTTTCACTAAATATTAAAAAAAAATCGAAAAAATATCGATATTCATTACTTATTTCCGATTGGTAAGCTTTAAATCGATACAAAACTTCATAAACTATAACCCCCTATTTTTGAGAATCAAAAAATGTTCACATTTTTTATTATCTAAATTTGTAGAAAAATTCCTTCTAACATCCTCCGTTTAATTATTTCTAAAAATTCTAAAATTCTTAGATAGCATGAAGCTGAATTTTATATATTTCTAACTAAAAAATTTCCATCGGGCAAAAACTGCCAGTTCCAGTTTGTTTTCCAAAATTTGATTATGAGATAATTAGAAAATCTAATTCTTTTTTTTCATATGTCTCAAACTCTAGCTCATTGTCTTCAATTTTACTGAGTTCAAATAAATTAGCTTACCGACACCGACCTGATTCCTAGCCTGGTTATATTTTTTCTTGAAATAATTTTTTAACGGATTAACTAATGATCGCTAAACCGATAAAACAAAATTCAAATAGTACAGAATCCTTTATTCTTATCCGTATCCTAATTCAGGAGCCGATCTAGAGTGCCTAGACCTAGCCTAGTATTTATTCTTTCTAAAAATTATTTTAATCTGCGTGACACAATTTCAAAAATAGTTCAGGTAACTTTCTGTATCCTAATAAGTTGTCCGAATTGATCTAGCCAGAAGCCTACGCGTTACTGACCGTGAAAGATCCGATCCTGATCTCGGTATGTACTTTTTTCTATAAAATATATTATGTAAAAAATTAATAGCTATCCATACTATTAACAATTTCAAATGAGAACAAACCGTATCAGATCCGAGCCTAAATGATCCTGGATCCTTGAATCCTGTGCCACCGTGTGCCTAGCCTGTTAATTATTTTTCAAAAAATATTTTTATAAAAATTTAATTCCAATAAAAATACTAACAATTTCAAATATCAAATCCTCATTCGTCCGATCCGATCTATCGTCGGTATCGAATTGTATCCTAAGTCAGACCGTCCTCTGTTTATTTTTTTCTAAAATATTTTTTTATGTGAAAAATTATTTCTAAATAATTTACTAACAATTTTCAAATAGTGCAGAACCTAAGTCGGATCCAGCGCGTAGCCTATTCCTTTTCCTATAAATGTTTTTTAGTAAAAATGTTTTTTTAGATTTAAAAAATTTGTCCAGAAGTACGTCTGACAGTTTGCAAATAGGTTGTCAGAATCCTTATGGATCCGTTGATCAGGATCTGATCCTAGTCGAGCTAGATCATGACCTCGTTCAATATTCATTTTTTCATAATAATATTTTTTATGTTATCTTGGTAAAATTTATGGACCAAAGTCGTAAACCAATTCATCAAAACCTTATCAGATCCGTCATCGTGACACAGAACCGATCATTACCGATCGTGGATGCTAGCCGTAATCTGTATGTCATTTTTTGCAAAAATAATAATTTTATTAAAATGTTATCAGAAGACGCACTTAACAATTTCAAATATCAGAAACCCTAGTCATCCCGATCTGATTCTAGACGATCCTGTTCTGTTTTATAAATTTTTAAATAAAGAATTTCCTAGCATGAAAAAATTTATTCCTAAAACCTAAAATCAAATAAGTCATGAAATCTATCGGCGATCCGGATTGTATCTACCGACCGATCAAAGCTTTGTTAAGGCTACATATAAGGTATCGTACCGCCTAATCGATCTTCTTCTTTATACAAAATATCCTGTTCCTTATTTTCATAAACCTTATCACCTGGACCGTACCGTGAGCCGTACCTATCCTTTTTATGTAATTCTTAAAAAAATAGTTTTATGTAAAAATTGCCAGAAATATAAGAAAATTGCTAACAATTAGTACAAAAACCTAGTCAGATCCGGAGCCGAAATAAAGTCGGAGCTGGAGTAGGAGCTAACACAAGCCTACCTATCTGTTATGAATTCTTTCAAAAAAAATATTTTTATGCTTTAAAAATGTAATGCCCAGAAAGACTTATGAACAAATTTAAAATAGCTGCATAAACCTTATTCTTCCTTATCCGTGATCCGGTACAATCTGACCCTATCCTGGTATAAATGTTTTTCAAAGATAATTTTCTTATATAGAAATTGTTTCCAGAAGATTCTAACCAATTTTCAAATATGTGCAGAATCCTAATCGTTATCCTGATTCCTATGTCGACAGGTAGTCTAAGTTGACCTAAATATTATTTTTTCGAAAGAAAAAATTTTTTTTTGAAAAGTTATTATAGAAATAACATTTTGAAATGATGATAGCAACCATTGCAAAACTTAGTCAGATCCGAACCAAACCAACTCTACCGTGTTCTGAACCGTGTACCACCTTATCGCCTGTTCATTATTCTTTCAAAAAATATCTTTTTAATGCCGAAAAAGTTAGTTCAGAAACTTTGAACAATTTGCAATACTACAAAACCTTATCGTTTTTGATCCTTTAGCCTATCCGTGAAGTCCGGAACCCGTATCCGTCCTATTTATAATTTTTTTAATAAATATTTTTTTAGCAAACATTTACATCGTATATTTTGCTGAACAATTTCAAAATGGCATGAAATTTGGAATTTTAGCCTATTATTCATGCAAGCGTACATTGGTTGGTACCACTATCGGCTGTATTAAGTTTTTCAAAGTAATATTTTGCTTAATTTTTTAAAAAGTATTCCAAAGATCTTTCCTATAAGATATTAAAATAGTTTCAAAACCTTATCGGCAGTTTTCGTAGCTCTATTTATTATAACTTATCGAATTACAAATTTTCAAATAAATATTTTTTAGATGAAAAGTTTATACCCAAAAACGTGCATGAACAAATGCTTCAAAATAGCCTTTGAGCTTGTTCCCTTGCTGTTTTTCCACTTAGCTTCTGTTATTAATTTTTCTAGAAAGATTGTTGAAAGAATTGATTACATCTTTCGTGTTAAACAATTTTCACATAGTTCATAAACCTTATTCGGATCCACTCCTATCTGTACCGAAGCTATTTGATAATCACGCAAACGAAACATTTAAAATCGTAACAAAAATATTTGAGTGAACCTTATTAATTAAATGCAAGATTATTAAAACTTTTTAAATACCTATATCTATTACCTAGCGTATAAAAAAAATATTGAGGTTTTCCTATTTTTGTAAATAAAATATATCAAAGGCCTTGTTAATATCGAATTTAAAATAACAATTATATATATATATAGTATAATATACATATATATACATATAATATAATTATATATATATAAGTATATATATTATAGATATTTAATTTATAGTTATTAAGTAAATTACATATATATTATACTATATATAATTATATATATATAGATATAATAAATTATACGACAAATATACAGTATCTCTGAGCACTATCATATCCCGGCCTCATAGAAAAAGAACACCACTCTCTGAATTCAAATCTCCGAACTCAATATCACTTCTTTTAAACTCTACATTACTTTAAATTCACGAAAGTGATTGGAATCTCATCGTTTCTTCTACACCTCATCATCTTCTCCTTTACAGATCAACTAACCAAATCAAATTTAACTCCGATATTCGTCATGTCAGCACCAAGATCGCTCTACACAATTTCAACTTAATAAGACTAAAAAAATTTCACTCTGACATTACTCTAACCGCGACAAATGCTTCGCCGTAAATGTAGATCTCAACTACCACCACCTCCCCAGTAAAAAAAAGTTTTTGAAATTTTGAAATGTCTAAATTTCTCCTTCCAATTTGTGTAATCGATTTCCAAAGCCTATAATATAAATCTAAAAATAATAAAATCTAACTTAAATCCTAACTTTAAAATTCATAATTAGCTATAAAAAATACATCCTCTGCAAAATGTCTCTCAGCTATGTCAAAAAAACAAGGCAGCAACCAGCTACAAAAAATGCTCATTCATTTTAGTAAATAAAAAAAATGTATTGAACTGGTGTGTGTGTCTGTGTGACTGTCTGTCTAAACCAACTTCTTCAATATTTTTCATACTACCCTAAGTAATGTTTTTTTCATAAACATGACTCTGCAGTTTTGTTTTTTTCCTCCCTTTCTTCGACTTCTTTAGATATGTGTCTCTCCAAAGAGGTAATCCTGCCTCACCGATTGGAAGTAACTTTCCCATAGTACTAACTGCAACGCGCTATTACTTTTAAACGCTCACCGTTTTAATAAAAAGTTGCTTAGTTCAAATGTTTATCTTAAAATAGTTTTGCTCCCGTTTACCTCTCCCAATATTAAGTTAATGACTTTAATCTGCCTAATAAAATAAAGTATAATCTTTATAATAACTTCCCCCTTACGCTAAAAAATGTTCCATTACGATTAACTGTCCCCCTTGTAGCTATTCCCTCAATTATGTCATTTCAAATTATGACTAATAAAATGCAGTAGATGACTAATCATAAATTCTTCGAAAATATATTAAAGAATCTATCTAAATATAGGTTCATTTCAGCAGTCTGAAAATTAGTTATTAAAGTAAAAAATTTAAAAATAATGAACAAGAAATAATAAAAACTTTAATTTAAATGTCATCTGACGTAGAAAATATCAGGTAGAAATTCCATGGAAACCTAATCATAATATAAATTACTTAACTCCTAATTTATTATTGCTTATGCAGTTTGGCCGAATCTCTATTAGAAAAATTAAAAAATTAAATAATTTATTAAATTAATTATCCACGTAACATATGTTGATCAAATGAAGGTATCCTTTATGAAATTCCTATTGATAAAATATAATCATAAAAGACTTTACCTTCTCATTCCCAAATTAATTAATATGTCACCCTCAACTTCTAGAGGTACCATCTTTAAAAAATTACATCTGATATGACAATCTTAAAGAATTACTTGAAACTGTCCATCCCTTGATTCGTTATACTTATACAACATGTAGTTACTAACCATCTTTACATAGAAAAACTATTGGATTCGACATCTTGCTAAAAATATTTAAAAGCTCATATGAACTGATATTAATTATACTATCAAAACGTGAACCAAGAATAAACGTTAATATTCTTGATTAAATAGTATAAAGTTGGCATAAAACTATCCATTTCTTTTCAATAGTCAATTAAATCAATTTGATACAAAAACAATTCTGACTTTGTTGTACTATTCAATCGTTTATATAGTTACAACCCTATGAGTAAATAATATAAAGTAAAATCTTCCGGTCACATTTTGAAACTGCTATAATGATCTAGTTGACCCTATGTCTCACCTGATTAATATTCTTACTAACATGTCCTGTAATCCAATTAATGTTCAAAAAATCTACGTTCCGTTCCTCTTCTTAAATCCTCTTTTCACCTAAGTGTTCTATCGATTTCAATAGAAATAGTTAATATCCTGTAAAGATTTCACTTAATACAATAGGTTAAAACTATAAAAGATTATGGACCTATAACAAAGTATCTTATCCCATCAGGCTATATTGCCTACCATTAGCTCTTAAACTTAAACTTTTAATGTCAAAATCTTTTTGTTTAAAATGCATTCATGTGATTCAAAAATCTCCCCAATCACAAAAAAATATGAAAAGGTATTGTAAAATTTCTAATTTTAAAATTAAACGATGTGCCTAGATATACATCAGATTAGTCAATATTAATTTGAGTTAGTTCATTAGTTACAGTTGAGTTTTGTTATTACAATTGAGCTTAATGAGTATGACTTTTAATAATCAAAATCAAAAATAATACTACCACAGTCAAGAATAGTATTGCCAAATTACGTCTACTTATTTAGCCATCTTTTTAGTTAAAGCATATAATTAAGAACTATGAATAAAACCTGTTCATTTTTCTCGAGACATACCCATCTTTGTGAACCTTCGTCTTTTTGTTTTAAAACTGTCGTTAAATCATGAAATACTTAAAATTAAAGCCTGTATGTTATCAATAAGGCAGAAAAATTCTCCAAACACCTCTTTCTTTCCCTGCTTTGATAAATCGATAATACATGTTCAGGTTAAGAAATTCCTTCTGTTTGTTTTATAACAATCTACACCAAGAAATTCTAATATAAGCAATTATCAACTTTCCTCATCTAAAAGATCCAAAATCCTGCCTAAACAATTCTCGTAAATTCATCTAAAACGTGTTAGCAAAATTCTACTATCAAACCACTAAGATTTACCACAGACCCTCAAGTCATAAGGAGTCATAGCTGAGCCATTATTTACATGAAAGAATTCTCAAATATCAATAAAAATCCCTCAATAACAGTTATGTAATTAGCTTATATAAAGAAAAATGAGGATAACAACTAATAAATATATCACAGAAGAAGGGTTAAAAAACTAAATTACCAAATAATTCAATATAATTAATCTAATTAATGATAAAAGTATTTCCCAAAATAAATAACTTTCCAAAATTGTGACCAAATCTAATAAAAAAATGCAATTTAGTAGAACCTATAAGAACCTAACTAATATCTTCAGAAAACTGAAAGTATGTCATTATGGATTAATAATATTCCATATATATAAATTACAATATTCAAACTACACCTTAAATCAAGTAGCCCCTGCTTCCTAAGAAATCATTTGTTACTAACATATAAGATAAATGTAACTCTCATAAGAAACAACTGCATTTCATCTTCTACTTTAACTAATCCATGAATTCTATACCTCAAATAAGTCCACTAATTAAAAATGTATATGAAAAATTTATTCATGTTAAAATTTTGCTAAAGCATATATTACCACGTTTTGCCCCTCATAAAAAAAGGATACAAACACCATTCAAGACTAAACTGCCACTTAGTGCATGCTTCCAGATTAGATTAAACCCAGATGAATAAAATAAAATATAATCCCTACATTTATTATAACCCTCGTCATTGGTTATCTGAGCAACAGAACATTGTTAATTTAACTACCACTCCCGCCTTCCCAATCCAAAAAACGAAAATCTCCGAAGACCGATCTACCTTTAACCAAGCTAGTATTTATGTAGTGAATGTTTTCATAATTCTAAAGATTCAACACATATTTCAACAAAAGAGACGTATAAGCTTTCAATCAACTATCGTATTCTCGTAGTCCTCTCACATATGACTGACTAAAATTCTATATGAAATAAAAGAATCTTTGACACCCGTCATGATCAATATTCATAAGTAAAGTCCACTATATTGTTAAGAAAAAATGTGAAACAATCAATTTCCTTACAAGAAGTGAATGACTTATTAAAGAAACCACTCTTATAGAATACCCCCTTTAAAGTAACTTGCTCCAAATGTTGAAGCTAAACTTATAACCACACTTAATCCCAGTGTTATGCTACTGATTATTATTTATCCTAATATATTCTAAGAGGTCTATATATATAATTCTATTTTAAAATAACGTTTATTATAATATTAAAATAATATAATATATATGATGATACTGTCCTTATCGATTAAGGTTATAAAAAAATAATTAGTAATGAATATCTAAAAGAAAAAGAATAGAAAAAAGCAATTCACAAACTAATTACTCAAAACAATAAAATTGGAATTTAAAATATCATTTATAAATAAGTACTATAATTTAAGTATCTATAATTATTATATCATCCTGATGGATTAAGGATTCTCAACATGCAAGCAAGATAATGGAAGCCTTCGTTTTTAAAAAGGAGTGGGATAACCCTTACAACTGAATTACTATTTACGAACCCTAACCCAAGACTTACATAAAATACAGTACCTAACCCAAACAATTTACTCCCTCATCAAATACACCTCAAATAAGACCGAAAATGCTCTCTTTAAATTCAAATACATTAAACTTATTAAACATGACTTAAATTTAAGGATACTAATTAGAGCATTGAATTCCACTAATTAGCTTAGTGACGTTAAGTTTTTTAGAAAAAAATATAAATAAAAAAAAAAATTTTCATTTACCAATTTTTTTTATTTCATCTTTGAACATTTCTACGATATTCAAAGGTTTTCGGGGTTCAGCCCCATCCCATCCCAAACTAGAAGAGAAATGCTACAAATTAATAAATAATCCTAACTTAAAGATCTAAGCTTAAAAATCATAAGTACTATAAAATCATTCCTCTTCAAAACCTATCCTATGCAAAAGTGGTATATAAATCACACCCTATCTACTTTAAATATATCGTTTCTTTCTAGATTCATTTTGTAGATATAGAAAATAAAATTTAACATCTTGTCTTCTCCTAACTCGCTAAAAAAACTCTCAAATACTGGTTCTACCTACGCTCCTTAAGGTAATTGTTCTATGAAATCTACTCCGAGTTTTTATTCTTTTTCCCTTCTTCAAGATTCTTGAATAGTGCTCGTCAAAGAAATCCCTCCTCAATCCATGAATAACTCCAGATTCCTTAAACTGTTCTTCAGCTTGCTGATTACTGTGAATAGCTCCCGTTTTTGAAAGTAAGAGAAATTTGCTCAGGCATATTATTTTATAAATTTTTTCACTCACTTTCACTAACCCAATAATATTTATACTTAATTCTCTCTAAAAAAAAATCTATAATTCTAATAATCTCCCCCCTTTACTACTCTAAAAATTTCTCACTATCAATCATCTCAAAGTTTTCAAATCCTCCCTTCTCCTCCTATCACTTTCTTAAAAACTCAATACTTATCTAAATCCGACATAAAAAATTTGAACCCCTTCTTATTCACACGCATTCTCATTCCAGTCTACATACCCATACCTACCAAATCAATTCATCTCCACATCGCACAACATGCTTTTTTCAAATTCAAGTAATAAGACTTAAAAAATTTCCACTCGCCCAACACAGGCACCATCGACGAAAGATCGTCTCCGTAACAACTACGACTGACTACTATCTCCTATCCTCCTCTCCAAAAAAAACAATCCGAACAGTTTCAATCACCTTCTCGACATCACTCGCTTTAAACCCATATACTTATTTAAATCAATATATATATTCTAGCTGATATAACAATAATAAATATTAGCTACGCTACCTATACCTATAGATACCATATATATAATATAAATAACTATAATACATATAAATACCTAATATATATAGTTTTTTTCTGTATAAATATAAAATATATAGATAATAGATACCATATATATTATATATAATACCTATATATATATAATTAAGCGTCAGATATAAATATACTCTCTATATATATATTATAGTTAAGTGATAATATATAATACATACACTAAATATAGTATACATGTATACTAATCTATCACAACTAATATATATATATATATAGTATAATAGCTATAATAATATATATTAGAGCTATATATAATAGGATATATATAGTATATATAATATATA
>JABUQX010083798.1:42500-45000 GCA_015478945.1 Trachelipus rathkii | reverse complement strand
ATAATATCTAGCTATAATGAATGTTTTTTATTTTAACATTAGTAAAATACAGTTAACACTTAAAAACGTGACAAAATTATACATGTATTTCATTAAAAGTTAAGTGTAAAAGTTATTAAAGACTAATGAAATATAATATAATAAGTAACTGATTACCTCAGTTAAAAATCAGTCATGTTATTATACACGCCGATTTCATGAATATATTATTCCTATAGTAAAATGGTAAACCCCTTAGAGAATAGTATATTATAATATAGTGTATCATAGAGACTCCTACAAATTCACCTATATAGAAAATGCTATGACTAAGTCAAATGAGAAAAATATACTAGAACTCGCTCTTATTATTTAATACTACTCATAGTAAAAGTCTAATATCTAGATTTAATAATAGACAGAAAACGAATAACTAATGATAGAGGCAGAACTGTATATAGTATGATGACAACTATACTTCACTCATATCATCAACCTACTATACCTCTCTTATAGTGAATAAATGAATCATTCACCTAGTTACCACTGTGTTGAAGCTAACCACTGTTATGAAAGTAATTATGAAATAATTTAATTATTTTCCTCAATATTTATTTAACTACAAGGCGCCACTTTACTATATAATGAATAATTTTGCGGTGTACATATAGTCTATATATATATATTATTATATATAGTAATATATATATATATATATATAATAATATATATATATATATTATATATATATTATTATATAATATATATATTATATATATATAATTAGAATAGGGCATTGATATTTAAAATTCTCAATTTAAAAGAAACAACAAAAGGATTAATGTTCACCTTTCTCAATGTTATTTTACTAATAATAACGAAATAATTAAAAATATTATATGCTACAAATGATATAACGATAATAGAGTAATAATATTTAATCATTTAAAAATGTTAATCACGATGTTCTTTATATTAACATATATGATAATATAATATATATATATATTATTATATATATATAAATATAATATATATTATAATTAATTATATAATATATTAAATATATATATATATATATATTATAATATATATATTATATATATAATATATAATATATATAACCGGTATATATTATAAACAGAAAAATAAACTATAGATATATTAAGTACCTAGTACTACTTTCTATTTGATCGGAATATATAAAAAAAAATTATCAATGTGTAACAGGTTTAAGATGATTAATTTTTGCACCACATTCTATGTTTGTAAGCATATTCAGATAAACATATCCTAGTCTTCATCTTCAATCATAATGATAATAAGTCTATACGCTCACTTTATTTACATTTAATGTAATTAGTGTGAGCTGTGTAAGAAAATCCCCAATTCACATTTAATATATGATGTGGATAACAGGTACATCAAATATGGGTATATGCTTTTTAGCTACTGATGAGATATTCTTCATCTAATAGATATATCCAAATATAGGTTAATATTCTGCATGCGTTGATGTTAAGTGATCTCGTATCGCTGAAATAGAATGCAATTCGATTCTTATTTTAAGCTTCTAAACTAATATCAGGTAAAATTTTTTTATTGAATGAGAATTATCCATGACTCTCTGATGCATACATTCTATTTCTAGTGATGAATATATATAATAGATTTAATATTACTCATTCTAGAATGTCAAATGCTCAACTACAAGAGGAGTCATTTTTTTATGTTATTGTTTGTTACAAAAGTAATAGATAACATGTCAAGTTATTCGAGAACTGGGACATTGACTTCCAATAGTTCGGGAATTATTTCTAAATTATCAATTTCTAAAATTTATTATCCAAAACTATTGTATTATTTTCTATATACTACTTGCTTGTATGCTTGTGTTAATAACTATTACTATTATATCTCTGGTATTAATATTCCAGTCAAGAAAATCAATAAATCATCTTTAAATAATCACTAAAACGTGTTTTTTCTCTTTTAAAAAAAATAGCAAAGTAAGTAATTCTTCTGGAAGTCAGTTAATAGCTACTATAACCTATTAGATCCCTTGATAGCAACTAGCTATATCTTAGTACGCGTAGCTCCTACTGCTCAGTGAAATTAACTCTACTTGTACTGTTGGCGAAGTGCTCAGTAATAATATACTAATCTGAATTAGCGTATCAATCCTATGCGAGACTACATTCAATACGGTTCTATTTTTAATATAACTACACCATATTCATGACAATATCTGACAAGAGGCGTCATTTTATTCATCACTTAATATGTTGTTAATTGTTGTTCTAGAAACTATGAGCCAAACCTCTCATGTTACGAAATCAATGAGTTACGATATATGACATTATGAAATTTTTCTATCTAATAGAATACTTTTACATAATGATTATACATAGGTCATTAAATTCATACAAATTGAAAACAACAAGCTACCTAGTAGAATAGGATCACCATCATTAGTGCATATCCAACCGTATTATTTCCATATGTGACTATTCATACTATT
>JABUQX010083798.1:0-37500 GCA_015478945.1 Trachelipus rathkii | reverse complement strand
GAAGATAGCGCGTAGTTCTGAGTTGTAAGTTGTTTTTCTATCTGTGACTTATCTGGTGATATGGTAATTAGTACGTAGAGGAGATATGGATGACTATCATAGGTCAGTGGAGTGTCGCAAAAGTAAATTACACGATGCTGGACACCTCTTCAGAAGAATCTATGAAGGGAGAAAGAGAATTTCTTGGTCATTTCTGATTGGAGTCTAACTATCTCTTTCTTCTAATAGTAATAGAGTATTACTTGTTATCGCGTGTCTATATGACGTGTGGTCGTTTGTTCTGACAGTCTGGAGGGTGTTTATGAGATATATTAAGAACTTTTAGACGTAACTTGAGATGAATGTCAGTTGGTGAGTGGATGGCAGATAAATTACAATCAAAATATACTAAATGAATAATATTAATGTAATTATTATAATTAATTAATAAAGTAATTACATAATTAATTATAATATAATTTAACATTAATAACTACTTTATAGATAATGAGAACTCAAATTCATTATTGAGTTAGGAAGAAAGTTATGTAAATTAATATGGTAAATATCTAGTATTTGATCTCCATTTGAACCTGAAGGTCTTCAGAATGAGAGAGAATAATATGAATAACATTATACGCAGCTCTCCGAGTGACAGTCAATCAGATTCTTTCAAGATATGACAAACTTAACTCGTAGATACAGAACTATTCCGGCACGATAGACAGTGAGAATCGGTAGATATTCATCTAATTGATAATTAAGATGATGTAATTAGCTCAAAAACTAGTTGATGCGTCATAGTGAAATAATTGAGGAAATGAATCACGATAATATAATATTATATTCATTATTAAACTATTATCATTATAAGGATTTAAATAAATGAGATAAAGAGAATTAGAATTTTAAATGGGGTAAATAATAATAAATAACATATAAATATATAATAGATATATATATAAATAAAAATAATAATAGATATAATAGATATAATAGAATATAATAAATAATGAGATAATATAATATTTAATAATTAGTGAATATATACGATAAATCTAAGATTAAATATAGTATAATGTGAGTGTAGGATATCATGAATAATAATAATAAGTAATTAAATAATAATAATTAATTAAATAATAAAATATGAATTACTGTAAAGTTTGTCTTAAATATAATGATACTATAATATTGTTGATATATAAAATTATAGATATATATATAAATCAAGAATTATAAATAGGTGTAATAAAAAAGTAGAACCTAAATTATAATAATATATATAAATGATATTGAAATAGATGTTAATAGTGAGTGAATAAGATAATATGAGAATAGATAGAGTCTAGATCTAGGTAATAATGTAATAATTAATAAATATTCTAATGAGATATTTTCCTTATTCTATGATATAAGAACATACCAAGTCTTATATATAATAGGATGATTTGGAGACATCCTAACAGAATAGAATCGATTTTGCGGACAAAAAATATAATATATATATATATCAAATATATTACATATATATAATATTCTCTCTCTCTGTCAATAATTAATTAAATAAATCTATTATATAGTGAATAAATAGTCTCTCAAATAGCTAGTGATAGAATAATAATTAATGTGAGAGGTCTACATAGAGATGAAAATTAAGTGACGATAGTATGAAGAAATTTTGAGTATTACGTGTACCTAATCTCTTTATGATATAGGTTATGAGAGTGTATGTAAGATCATAACGTTGATGTTACTGTAGCCATCATAAATAGTTTTAATCTCAAAGATTGTATGAGGTATTGTAATATAAGATAGATAAAATTCCAAAGTAATATTGTATAATAGTAAAGAATAGAGTCATATGTAGATATTAGTAAGTAAGAGGATTGACTTAATTAATTTACTCAGATAAGAGTGATTAAATATTTATTAAATAATTATAGATATATTAGAAAATTATATATGAAGGAGTCTAGGTCCTGTGAATGAATATAGATATAATAGATTATTAGATGTAATATTATTATATTAATAGTTATATGTAATTATAGGATTAAATTTATGTGTTCATGATTCTTCTTATAATACCATTACTATCTATTATATAATTAATTAATACATAGAGTGAGATTATAGGTGGATTAAGAGGTTTATGAGTAGTGAGAGTAATGCTAACTTGAATAATATTATTAGTGATATTTTATTATAACTGAGATAGATTTATATTTATTTATATAAGTTTTCGCAAACATTATTTCACATAATAATAATAATTTTAATAAATTAAGTAGTAATAATAATAATAATTAAATAATTAAGAAATTAATAGATAATAAATAATATAATATATAAGTTAATTATAAATTAAATGTATATGTAGTTACGAGAATGAAATGTAGAGTAATAAGTTAAATGTTAATATAGTATCACAATGAGAACTTGAGAGTGCATTATTGAATATATGTAGTATTTAACTCGTTATATTTAGAGTTGAAATTAATATTAATAATAGATGAATAGATAGTATTTACTTCGTTTAGGTGATAATAAATAAATGATATAGAGAAGTAGAAATATTTAGCAATACATTGATATTATAATATTAAATCGATTAGTTAATAATAATAATAATGAGTTGTTAATTTAATATATAATATACTTATATTAATAAGAACTACTTGCACATAGGTTTAATTAATCTTTCGAATGTTGTTTAATGTATAAGACGTTTTCAGAAGAATGTTCGCGAAATTATAGTAATTTAATAGCCATATGTAATAGCATATCACATGCGTATTCATCATCACAATAAATTAACAAATAAATATAATTATTAAGTAAATATAAAAATTAAGTATGTATATATAATGGGGTGCTTTATAATTTTAATACGCAATTAGATAAATATTAATATATTAAAATAAGACCTTATATACTGTATTTACTTATGATATATTTATTATTTTTAATTTTTATGTAACATATGCTAATTAATAATAACGTCTGGATTTTTTTTGTAAAAATAATCTGTGTTTAAATGATTTTTAATCAATACATTATTTAGGATAAGATATATGAATAAATTTCAGGACATTTAAATACTAGAGAGATATCTGAGAGTAAACTATAAATTATATATTATCATTGCATTAATGATGACCTATAATAATTAATGAAGTAGCTAATACCACATAAATGGTAATATATCTAAGCACATTATATATAAATATATAAATAATGAGATTAATTATAAATGTATAAAGTAAAAATAATGCATTATCGAAATATGTAAGTTGTGAAGAAAGCGACTTATATTCAGATGAGCCATCCAATAAGAAAGTCTAGCGAGAATAAAAATTTAAATATAGTGATATATCTACACTCGTGTGTGAATAGTATGCTAATTAATATAGTTGAGCTAGATACATGTGTGCAGTAATTATATTTACAGAGTAAAATATTGCAATTAAATATAACTTCACGAAACATAGTAAGTGTGAAAATATTTGTCAAATGCTCCTATGTCTGGGAATGTAGAGATAACTCAACTCATGAACTACATAAATACATAAAAAATTAATAAAATAATTATAAATCATATAAGTAGATTAGAAAGATTAGATTAATAAACTAATATTAATTCTCGTCTCTCCTAAAATATATATCAAATATATTTTTGATAATCAAACGTCGTAATATATTACTTTCATCCTTCAGTGAAAGATAGAAATATTGAACGATTAAAGTATGCAAAGACAGAAAGGCGAAAAGGTAGAAAATTTGGATGGTATATATCGAAATCTTGTGAGTTATTTGTAAGAAGGAAAGAAAATGTTGCAGCACAATATTAAATATAGAAATTGTAGTGAGTATGCCTCTATTCATAGGGTATAATTAAAGATCGGCTGTTATAAAAGTAGTGAAATAAATTAGATTCACCACTATGAGTATATTTAAATGATGAGAGAGGAGTAGAGAGATAGAGAGTAGAAACAGTAATAAGTATAAATCAGAGTATGTAACTTGAAGTATATAGGAAATATGTGATTTGAATCTGGACATTAGAGATAATAGGGGGAATATTTCTGATGAATGATAGATTGGGAGTATATTAGATATATAAAATGATAAATAGATATTCATTTAATGGATGAGTAGAATTAATTACTAATATTCGTATTAGATATAAATAATAAGTTGTAATGCCCAGTGATAATAGTATAAATACCTCTAGAGTAATAAATAAGATAATTATATATATATATAGCTAGGGATAATAGATCAATATTATCTAATTATAAAACATAACTTAACTCAGGCAAGAGATTCTCTCAGACTCACCTTGAGAGTTCAATATTGGCGTCGGAGCATATATATAAAATCATAGCAATCTAATATCTAACGTAAGATGTAATGACAGATTACTTTCTCAGTCATAATTAGGATTCCTAGTCGAAATAAGCTACACTTAATACAAACCTTCGTTTAGAATACAACTCATACTCTCAGAAATAGCACACATATCTAATCGGAATAATAATCGACAATACTGAGTATATAATTATAGTGGGTTGTAATGCGAGATGCACGTATCTCTCAAGTGAATTGAACATATCTGTGACTGCAGGTTGGTGTATTTCGCAATGCCTTTCTAGTAGAAGTTGAAGTCAGACTAGTAACATACTTCACTCTAGAGACTCTATTCACAGATGTAGCTTGCTAATATAGTTAGCTGCATAGTTATCTCAAGCGCTAAGGAGATTAAGAGATGAGTAATACTCAGATAGGTTCGAGAAGAATGAGTATTATATGGAGTCACGTGTATTTAGTAAGACTACACTGAGAGTCAGCGCATAATAATTAAATATACCGTCCGAGATAAATTGATGTTTGATCGAATTACATATATGTATTATTTCTTAGATAGCTCGAGCATGGACATGAAAATAAATAATCTCAAAATATCAATCAATTCTCAAATGTCATTCTATTAATACTAATGTATTAGGGATGAATATGATTTGAGGATAGCGATTATAGTATAATGTCTTCTCATATCACTACGTAGACATCGATTAATCGTGATGGAAATACTAATATAAGTATAATACTCAATTTTATCAATAAGTAGAGTATACATATCGCTCTCTCTCAAGTGATCTCCTCTCCCTCACATCATAGAAGATAGACAAATATCTTCTGAGATCAAAAAGATTTGAATATGTTGGGAACGTTGAGTTAGTAAATAGTAAATATCGAATAGATTATTATTGATATAGGCCACCAAACAAGAATTATATAAATGTTATTTAAATTAATATGAATATATATGAAGGTTAGAAGTTAGATAGAACTATTAGTTGGGAAAGTATAGTGTATGATGGGATGTAGAGATAAGATCTTACTGCTGCCGAGAGATATGAGAAGTGCAATATGACATAATATGCTAGATGGAAATTTCGGAAGCAGACTAACAATCGTGTCATTCGCAGTATGATAAATGTAATATTAGAGTATAAAGCAGACATGCCAAATGGAGACGAGTCAATAATATCATGAGCGTATCGAAAACCAGTTATACGTATACACTACAGTTATATAACATACATAAATAGAGATCAGAATTCAATCACAATTATGAAGATCATATCTATAAGATATATCTAATAATGATATAATTAATAATATATATGGTACCAAAACTACAATAATATCATACAATGCAAATGAGCACATTATTACTCAAGGTACTAGATAGGATTATTTATCTCTCGAGACGATATGACACCACTAGTAAATACACTCTCAGATATAAAGTAGTGAGTAGAGCAGTGAGTAGAGCGCCGAGAGACGCTCTATCTATTTCACACTCTTATTATATTGATCCTGGTGGATTTGTAAGATCATGAGTAACATAGAGAGAGAAACAATTGATTATAATAGAGTAGTCATATGAATTTTATATAGTATATTATAAATTGACTATAAATTATATAACGTACATATCAATGCGTGTACACCTGTAAAGATCGTATCTCGAGTCACTCTTACTTTCTATATCATACTACATGACTCTCACTGAATATACTCCAGTATACTCCACATAATAAAAACAACGCTCACATCTTCGCAGGCAATGAGTAGTATATGTGAGAGATAAGATCTCGACTTGAGTCACTCAGTCACTTACTACACAGATATGTGAAAGACATGTGAATACATAAAGTATACGTAATAAGATATATAGCAATATAAGAAAAAAATAAAACTTAAATTGCTAATAATAAAGTATAATAAAATAAAAATCGATTATCTCCCTCATATCTCTCTCGAAGAGAGCTGCACTCTCAACTGTAGTGAGATATAACTCCGTACAGCTCAATGAAAGACTCGAGATTAACAATCACTTTAATACTAATAAAAACAATAATATAATAAATTAAATTAAATTATTATATAAAATTAATAATTAAAATTAAATAATATATAATTAATAATATTATCAATTATAAATAATAAATTAATATATATAATATAAATTAATTAATAATAATAATTTAAATAGTATAATTTAATAATTAATAATAATTATTAATATATATATAATGATATAATATAATAATTATTAATTAATAAATATATAAATATATAAATAATATTATAATAATATATTAAATATAAATAATAATATATGAAATATTAAATTAAATTAAATCAATAATATAATAAGTTTTATACTGTAATTAAACGAATACATTTGAAATGTAAATAGAACTATCCATATTCACTTTGCATATCATTAAACATAATTAATATTTATAAAAATAATTAATAAATTAATAATAATAAATATAAATAATTTTTTATATATTTATAGAAGATAATTAAAATAATTATACATATTATAATTAAATAATAAATAATTATAATATATATAATTAATAAATTAATTAATAATAATATTATATATATATTAAATATAAACATTAATATTATATTACGTAACTTAAAATTAATATAACTCAAATAAATTATAATACATTATTATTTGTCTTAATAATCATTAATCCAAAATGTAATAATGAATAATAAATTAATATAATTATTATTTAAATAATATAAATTATTAAGATTATAAATAATTATATACATAAATAACAATGAATATAAAAATATTAGTATAATATAACTAAATAGTAACAAAATATAAAATATTTAATAATATTTGATTTCATATAATTAATTAATAATAATTATGAATATTGATAATAACTTGTTTTTTGAAATAATAATAAATTAAATAAAAAACTTATAATAACTTTATTAATAAGATAATTAAATTATAATTAATTTATTGTGTTTATTGAAAACCTTATCAAAACCATTAGTAATAATTATATGGTAAATTTCTAATATAAGACAAAGAAATTAATATAATAAAATTAATTAATTATTATATTATAGGATTTAAGTTTGTTAATATCATAATATTTAATAAATATATAACATGAACATAAAATAAATATATCATAATAATATAATTTTCAAATCAGACTAATAATCTCATAAAATAACTACATATAAGATATACTCAGAGGTAAAATGGTAAAATATCAATACTGAAATTATACTTATGAATTACTCTAAAAATTTATAGAGTGCTCTAATTAAATAATAACACCCACCAAAAAGATATAAAAAAAAATACAATAAAATAAATATACTAACTCGATAAACATATATGTAATAATAAAAAAAAAAATTTCTCTCAAAAAATATTACACATATGCTACAAGCTCTCAGAAAAGTGAATATATCATTTTATTATATAGATTCACACGCATACTCTCTCTATATCTTGCTACCACATAATATATTAAGTTTAATATCCACAAACATAGTAGTTATAATAAGTGAGAAGTAATCAAACACAATTGCTACATATAAATTAAATACAAGTAACAACGTACATGAATAGTAATGTAATATATAGACGATAAGAGATATAACGATAAAATCGAAAAGTCCTTAAATTATAATAATAAAATCTTATTATATTGTAAATTTTAATTAACATATATATTTTTCTAAGAAATTTTAGATTAGTCATAAATTTTTCTAAATAATAAAATTAATTATATAATAATAATTAATAATAATTAAATATTTATTAAATAAATTAATAATAATATATAATATATTATAAATAATATAATAATAATTATATATTAGTTAATATTAATTGTATCACTAGTTATTCACTATAACAGATTAATTGGATAGTGACTATACTGTGATAATGAGATTAATGAGGATGAATGAATTAATCACAGATCAGAGTGGAATAAATCAAATGTGATGATGAGGAACGAGATTTTTTTCCATGACTTAACTGATAAAATGGTAAGGTAGATAATAGTATTAACTATACTATATTACGCGATATGTAAATTATAATGAAATAATAATAATTGAATACAATTAATAATAATAATAATTAATAATTATTATACCTCCAAAATACCTAATAAGAAGCGGTAATAATGAATGATTCTCGATGTAGACTACGCATCTCCCGAGTAAAGGATAGATGAGAATAATAATTGATAATAACTAACCTCAGATAGTATCCCAACTAAGAGTTAGGAAACATTTACACACTAGGATCAAATTCTCCCAGGTATGTAATCATGTTTATTATGTAAAATGAGTTAATAATAAATTAAATAATAATACCTACAAAGAATACATTCCTGAGTAATAATAGAAATAATAAATAATATAGTGTCATAAATATAATTATAATAAATATATAGTAGTTATATTTTAATTATATTATTATTAAAATTCAATAATAAGTAACCAATAAAAGTCCATTTAACTATATATAATGACATCTCATCTAATACATATATAATTAAAAATTTATACAATATAATTAATAATAATAATAATATCATATTAAATATTATATAATAATTAATACTCTTTATTATATTGTATATGACAGCTCGTATATAACGTTCACTAACGTGTATACACTAAGGATACACATTATATTTCGTCCTTTTTTTGCCAGAAAGAATAGTTTTGATAGTTATGTTACCTGGTCGCTAGGTATATCATAATGTAGTTTGTTATAGTGTATCATATTTCTTTTATGTTATCTTTATTATATTTTATTACTTTTATTATATATTATTATCTATTTTTGTTTTATTTATTTACTCATTATAACTCGACAGATATGGACTTGTCGCTCGCACTATATAATATATTGGTGTAGTTTGTACATAAATTAATACCTCGAGGTTTATCCGTATGGACCTAATAATAAGCTATTTCGTATACTCCACTTCATATGTTTAATAGTATTAGCGATTCTGACATCCCTATAGCATGGAGTTTTAGTAGCTCGAAGAGAAGATGTAGATCATACAGTAAGTATAATTATATTAGTGTTTACATCTAATCTGAAATAAGCTACCATCTTATCTGTAGGATTAGTCAATGAATAGTACGTAATTAGTTAAGTTTAGTATACTGAAATAACAACGTTTTTCTGCTTATTGTCATGACTTCATTATTATGCCTTATATAACTATAAAAGTTAACTTGAATACTAAAAATAAATACATAGTGATTACAGTAAAATATAAATTAAGTTTAGATTAAATCATTGGCAATTATATATATATCATTGATATATAATTATCAGTATTTCGAACTCACCTAAATATATATAGGTAAATAATTATTAGTATTACTTATTAGGTATTGTATATTCAAGCGCAAAAGCATCTGTTAATTAGAAGCGGTTTATAATGTGAATTAGTTTCTAATAGTCTAATTTATAAAGTTCGAATGAGAAAGTAAACTAAAGACCAGATATAATAAAGTATTCTTAGAATCTTAATCAATATACCACAAGATAGGGTACTTATAATGGCGTTTATCTAGATCGTAAAGCTCATATAAGTTCAGAATTAATTAAATTTTTGGTTACTACACTACAATCGGAGTTGAAAAAAAATTTAAAGATAGTGTCACATTGATCCAAATTAAGTTGTTTACAAAATTATTAAATTAGATATTGGATATTAGGGCTTCTGGGATCATGAGTGGCATTAGAGAGGATTTCAGCCATTCTGCCCCTACACTTTTATAGGGTCTATCTTAGGTGTGTACTCGCAAATAGAAATATTCTTAAGTTGCGCCTAAAAACATTAATTAATAATATATTATCAAACAAATTTACCTTTATCTTAATAAATGAATCTCATTCTGCGAAAGTAGATAACTTTTTAGGAAATAAATGGTCTAATTAAATTTTCAGATAGTTAAGATGGAGTATAATAGGCATTATATATAGATAATGAATGGTCTGGACAAGAAGAAAAATAAATTATTATCATCTCCTTTAAATTTAATACTTGGACGTAAATTTTCCACGAGGAAATTGTACACAGAACATTATTTATTCCGAGATTACCGAGAGTTATAACTGAAAATACTGTTAAGTAGTCCGTTAGTTTAATTGAACCACCTTGACAATTGATACCTGAATGAAGATCCTGAGAAGATGACTTGCAGATCTCAGCGCATCCATTCAGAGGATGATTGTCTAACATTTTGTACCTCCTCGAGGAAGAGGGAGCCGAAGATATTGCGATATATTACTTGGTTATTAAATCATGTGAACTGTACCAAAAGAAAATATTTATCTATACAACCGATATAGTCTTCTAAAAAAATGAAGTGTTTGAAGTAGTCAGTTAAAGATGAGAATCATTTATAGTAGCCTTAAAAGGAAATAGGATTTGTGAACCAAAGCTATTAATGAACATTGCTGAATATGTGTGATATCATCGTTCATTATATGTGCTCGTAGAGGGTTTATATATAAGGTTAGGTATGAGAATAAGTGGAATCTGTCATCATGACTGGATTACACATCGTCGTTATGCAGAAGAGTTGTTATATTTTGTACCTACGAAAGTAGTATTATATTAGTTATATCTTAAGATTGTAATTGTTCATATCTTTGGATTCTATGTTTATCTTATTATATTATACTGTTAACTTATGCTATTCCAAATCAAAGTTAAATATTTATGGGACTTGTGTTATAATTTATGTTTATGTGATACATATTAAAATTAGTGTTTATGTAATCTTTAATTGAATATTATCGATAATAACCCTTTTCTAGTGTATTATTTAAGCTCAGAATATTATAGAGTATGACAAAGTAGATGATATGAGTAAACTACATTATTTGGACTTTTCTGAAATAGATAGATATATAATAATAATAAATAGAATTATAAGTATATAATAATAATTAAATAATAATAATAATAATAAATAATAATAATAATAAATATAATATAATTATTAGAAATAATAATAATAATAATAATAATAATATATAATAATAAGAATAATAATATGAAATAATAATTATATAAATAGATATTAATAAAAAATAAAGTAGATAAGTAATATTAAATAATAATAATAAATAAAATAGTAAATAATAGATAATATTAGATAATATAAAATGAATAATATAGTTAATGAAATTCAAAGAAGAACTATAATGTAAATAATAACAATAGTTTATGAAATTTAATACTGATATTTGGAAAAAAATAATAATATTAATAATCATATAAAATTAATAATATAAATATAATTTAAATGAGTTAATTAATAATTAAAAATAATATTTAAATAATATTAGATAATATATAATAATAATACATAATAATAACAATAATTAAATAATAAATCAATTAATGTAAATAATAATATATAATGATAATATAATAATAATTATAATAATTTAATAAATAATAAATGAATTAAAATATAATATATAAATAATTAATAATTAAATATAATATAGATTAAATAATACATAATAATTTAAATAGAATAATAATATATATAAATGATAATTATATAAAATAATAATAATTATAATTAATTAATAAATAATAATAATATTAAATAAGTAATGATAATAATAATAATAATAATAATAAATAATAAGTAAATTAGATAATAATAATATTGAATAATAATATAATTAAATATTCATAGATAATAATTAATTAATAATTATAATTTAAATTTAATAATAATAATGAGATAATAATGAGAATAATAATAATAATTAATAATAATAATAATAATAATATAATAATATAATAGATATATTATAGATAATAAATAATCTATACTACAATGTTAACGTTATAAATTAATAAATATATAAATAATCAATTATAATAATAATAATAAAATAATAATAATAGAGATAGATAATAATGATAATGAAATAAATAATAATAACCAAATATATAATAATAATAAGAATATTAATAATTAATAATATTAAATATATTAAATATAAGAAAAAATAAAATAATAATAAAATAAAATTAATAACATAATAAATGATAAATAATAATGAATAATATAATAATAATTATTAAATAAATAATAATTAATAATAAGTAAATAATAATAATAAATAATAATAATAATTAATAATAATAATAGTTAATAAAATAATAATAATAATTAAATAATTAAAAAAATAATTAAATAAAATTAAATTAAATAATATATATAAATAAATAATAATAATAATAATATATTATAGATATAGAGATATTTATCGATATCCTTTCAAAGATAAAGGTATATTTCTCCATGACCTCGTAAATAGATACTATCAGATCCGAGAAAATGGCAATTGTTATTGACTGATAATAATCAAGTGAATAAATAAATATTATAAAATTATTGCAATCGTCATAATAATGTCAATCCTTTGGAATAATATAATAATTTAATAATAATAGATAACGGTACTTAATGTTAATAGTAATATAATTTAACAGTTCTATTGTATTAAGTAGTCAAATTTTTACCTTCAAAATAAATCTGTGTTTGGTACAAATGAATAAATAATAAAGAGTACCTAGTTTACCTGCCAAAGTATTGTGTAATGAAATTATTTTCATGAGCATATAGGGAAAAATACATAGATAATAATATGGAGGAGAATATTAAAATATACAGGATAATAACATCAATACTAATTAAAATAATATAATAAATGGGTATATAGTCAATATGAAAATAAATAATAAATAACCATAATAATTAAATGGATAATATACTCAATAAATAAGATGAAAATAGTAATAATTAATATAAATAAATAAATAATAGAAGATAGTGAGAAATTTATATTAATTATGATTAGTAATATTAATGAATATAATACTAATAATATAATAATAATTCAAATAATTATATAAATGAATAATAAATAATAATAATAACAATCCTTAATAATTAATAAATAACATCTTTATAATGTTAATAAGGATAATAAATTATAGATCCATCGGAATAATAATATTAATAATATATAAAAAAAAAATATAAAAAATAAAAAAAAAAAAATAATTAAAATAAAATAAAAAAAAAAAAAAAATATAATGAATTATAATTAACATTCTAATACAATAATCCTGAAAATAAATCATGTAAGAATAAATACGAATAGAAATAAAAAAAAAATAAATAAAAAAAATAAAAAAAAAAAATATATATTATATATTACTAAAATAAAGTTTAAAAAAAATTAGTAATTAATAATAAATAAATAATAAGGATAATATAATAAATAATAATAATGAATAATTTAATTAAAATAATAATAATAATATATAATAAATATAATAATTAATTATAAATAAATATAATAATAAGTTTAATATAATAATAGTAAATTTAATTTATATGCTTAAAAACTGTTTTATAAAATTATATTTCTTATAAATAGTTTCTTATGCCCACTTGCTGCTACGAAGCTAGGAAGCTCCTGCTTTTTATAAATATCAAGAAAGTTTTTGAGCTAAATTTTATGTTTTGAGAATATTCATTCATCTCCGAGATTGTGTACTTAATTTTAATTGTCATAAATTAACTAGGGTTTTTTAAGCAGATTAAACCCACAACGCTCATAGGCAAGAAGTCCTAATCATAAATTCAAAATAGGGTATTGAGTACTCAAATAACGTTCAAGCAGATAACGATAATAGTCATAATTCAGCCCATGAATGCAATTTTGGAAAGCTGTTCTTCCATATTTTTTCTTGCATCCTCGTAGCAGCTGGCCACTGTAATGACGACTTATATCTTATCCTAATTAGACTTTTGGTTTGACTACTCCCATTCTTTGCGATCCACTAGAGAAAATATACCAATAAACGCGATTCCTATAATAGTGATTTGAGTATGATAATATGTAATATAAAGATTACTAAAATAAGTTTACTAAAGTATTATTAATGTAGGAGCAAACATAAAATCAATAACATTAACATACATATAACAATTAAAGAGTAATTAAATTTACCAAAATTCCATTTTCTACATAAATTCATTTTTCTATACATAGCGAGATAACATACAATACATA
Organism: Trachelipus rathkii; assembly: GCA_015478945.1. Lineage (NCBI taxonomy): Eukaryota > Metazoa > Arthropoda > Malacostraca > Isopoda > Trachelipodidae > Trachelipus > Trachelipus rathkii. Next base: position 23,012 of record JABUQX010083798.1, on the reverse strand, counting down.
CATACATACATACATACATACATAGCATGAGCTAGTTCGCGAATCGAATTTTTGTTACAGAAGTGGACCTAATTGATGAATAAGTTATTGTCACATTATCATAATTGACAGGTTAATATTGTTTATAAGTAATGTACATTATAATGACTATCGTAGAGTAAAGAATTAAGTAATATATTTAAAATATTTATATATATTATTTTTATAAACTTCTAATATTGTTATCAGTCTTCTTAATCTAAGTCACTTGTAGGGAGCTAGTAGTTATTGCTCCAATAGTATAAGTAAATTGTAAACCTGATTTAAGTGCAAATGACTATTGCTCAGCTGTAGATATTAAATACGCCCCAAGAACTCCACTATGAACTCAACCATACCTTTCAAATCGTCTATTATTATTTATGGTATAAAACCCACTTGGATAAAATAATTGTATTGATAATAAATTTGTGTATTTACGGCCGATGCTCACAAAAGTAAGGTGCCTTTCGCTGTAATATTGAATATCACGTAACTCTGAATAATCAGATTGTGGACACAGAGCAGTATACCGACATTCAATCTCATGTCTCCGACTCATGTGTTAAAAATCTTTTGATCTGAACTCTTATGTAAGAAATACAACTCCCGTAACCCAATGGTTTCGTAACTAGCTAGTCCATTGAGTATATACAACTCATGGTTAGGCGTTTCACCTCTAATTCAGATGGATACTATAAGTTCAATCGTCATTCATTCTGGTACCTACGAACATCTGTATTCATCACCAGAGCCCTTTTACAGATTATATACATGATTCTATATACGCATTAGTAATGAATTCCATATAATGCTGGTTTCCTAGAGTTAGTTCTAAACAGAGCAGAAAAGTGATAAGGCCGGGTTGCTAGCCCTGTCGCTCTTATATTTCATATATTATTATATACTATATATATGATTTATTAATGTACATAAGGCGGTTCCCTGCCCTTAGTAACAGAGTGAAGAAGTCTCCCTTCATTATGATCCGATGTGTCGTTATATTATTATATATATTAAGTATATATATATATTAATTAATAGTTATATATAATTTATATTTTCACTATATCAGGGTAAGCTTTAGAGTCAGTTGGACTTATTTATTTATAGCTGTGTTATGAATTTTATTTCATAGCTGACAAGAGCAACCATAAATTCTATATTTATTTATCACTCATTATCTAATGTTAGTGACTCCATAAATATATATATTATAACTTGGCATAGACGATGTGAGAAGCCCTAATTATCCAGTCTTAGACATTCCCGATTGAATAAATTGATTAACAGATTATTGTTTCACTCCGTCAAGTGAGTTTTTCAATAACCTAGATCGTACGGAAAAGCCTGAATGTGTATCACCTAATATTAGATAAGATTATCTTATCTAGTAGTGGATATATATTAGAATGATGAATGAGTACCTATTATAAAATACTTCTAAATAGTTTACTTTACTATACTGTTGATTAATATGAATTGACGAATCAGTAGTATTTAGTGAGATAGTAAGTAAGTAGTCCTCCAACAATAAGAACTACTAATCTCACCGTAGAAGAAAAATTATTCTGGGAAAGTATAAAGTGTGTTATTTCCTCAACACGAGGTGGTTCACCCCCGATTTTTATGATAAATAATTATTATATATAAATACTACTAAAAAATAATAATTGAAGGAATAGTGAAAACGGAATTTGTCGCTCATCTTTAGGAAAAAAAATTACAGCCTTCTCAAAGTTGTTAAAAGAATGTCTCAATATACTGAATATTCAAATGACTTAAATCTGAGTTCAAGATGTAGAATATCATGCATTGTTCAGGCTGCTTAGTTCGGAGCGTTTTATTATAGAGACTCTCTGTATTATTGTGTTTATTGGCAGGAGATATTATTATATGTCTGTAAGAAATAGGCTAGGCAAGTCGGGCAAATTAGATGGGTTATTTAATTTCTTGAGTCCCACGTTAGCAAATCGTCTCTCCTTCAAAACTGTAGCCTCCCGGTAGGCCACTATATCTAATTATATTATAAGAAAGTCTATGGTATAATTCTTTTTAAATATTGCAGAGGACAAAATGTATACTTATATTTCGCTCCTGCATAAGAGAAGCTATTGGCCTTTCTCCAGCGTGTTCACTATGTCTTGCAGTTATTATGCCCGTTGATTACTTGTTTTTATAAGGGGCTTTTCGCCCCTGATATGATCCTCCATTTGGGATCTGTATTCAAATAACCCAATCCAAGAACCAAATCCTTTTGGTTTTTATTTTTAATATAAATCCTATGGCGATTTTTTTAAACTTATAGAGGCTGTAACTTTTTTTTTCTACAGAGACTAGAGAGACTGCTGATTTTCGTTTTCACCATTCTTTTCATGTATATTATTTTATAGTGAAGTATAATATTACTGTTAGATTTTCATAAAATATATTACGGGTATAATGGTTAAACCAAACCTTTCTGTATATAGTATATAGTATATAGTAATCATAATTACCAATATTAATTATATTTTTATGTTTATATTACGTTTTTGTAATACAACATAAAGAGAAAGCTATTCTTGAGTTATAAGTTGATTTCGTTAAGATTACAATTCACTTTTACCGAAACCAATCCAAGTTTATTGTCCTGTGTTTAGATGAATACTTCAAGCTAGATCAACAAAATATATTCATATATCATGATCAGATATAAAAATAGATATAATTAAAAAATAAAGAAATAATCAGAGATTTCTTTTACAAGAAGAATAAAGATACTCTCTCCCAGAAATCTTCCAAACTTAAAAACAACAAACTTTCTAGCATAGTGAAGAGGTAAATTTTAGTCTGGGAATCTACTGACGTTAATCTATCGATTATTCGTACTAAAGTATTTTCCATAAAAGAAGGAGTCAGTCTGGTAACTACATTCCTTTCGTTGTGATTTGATTATCTGATAGGTTGGAGTGATACAATTCATAAAGGAGAGTTTAACACCTCAGCAACTTGTTTTAATGATTAAATAATAAAATTCCTAGGCATAATAATGTCAAAAATATTGTGATGGTAATTCTTCATAAATAAATAATGTCGAATTTTGCTCAGCAATTAATTGATAAGCTACTAACCAAACTTTATACATAGTTATTTTCCATATAATATATGTAAATAATTATATATATATATATATTAATATATATATTATTTATAATATATATATATTATAAAATAATAATATTAACAATAATATAACATATATATATAATTATATATATATTAATTTTAATAATTAATATTATATAATATAATATATACTATATTAATTAATATTATATATATATAAATATATATATAATAATAATATATTTAATATAATATATATATAATAATATATATATATATATATAATATATATAGTATTATGATATTAATATATATATATTATATTAAATTATTAATTATATAATAATTATAATATAATATATATAATATATATTATATAATATTATATATATATATTATGAGTTATTAAATGAGAGATGCGAGAGGACTACCATAATAAACATTACAGTTAGTATAGAGTACGAGTAACAGAGCGGTTACTTGAAATATATAGTTCAACGATGAAGAGAGAAGTAGATACCTTCATCTAGCATCACGGAACCAAAGCAAAGCATAGAGTATGAAGTATAGTTATTAAACAAAACCACTTCTTATACCAATAACTTTATATCGTTTACAGACTGATATATACACGAAATTAGAATAACAGAATTCTCTCAGTTAAACATTAACCCACTTCATATAACACGAATTTATAAGCACTCTACGGTACATTGTGATTGGAGAAAAAGCGAAAATGGTTGCCGCCTCTTGTCAACTGCATATAAGATGTTATAATACGATCACATAGACTGGTTAAATATATAGCCATTTTGATGTACCCTGGTTTTTTGGAGAGGTTCCCAGACTATCCACTGGCAAGACAATATATTAAAGGAGGGTCGGCAACCTTGAATGACTAAGATCGGATAATTGAATTCATGATTATCAATTTATATCGCGTAGCCATAAGTATGAGAATATGAGTCAAACATGTCAAAGTGAATTATGTATGTTTTAGACTAAGATTTTGAAACATGAATCTAATCTGATTGTATGAAAGATATATTCGATTTCACTTTTAGTTTCGGTTCAGCGGAGAGATAAATGATATTTATATCGCTAATATGGTAGAAAGATATTGATATATTCGAAGAGTTTTTCGATAAGTGTGTTTAGAATTTTCCCTAGAAAAATAACTGGGTAAACTATGCAAGATAAAAGTTTAGAGAATAACATCTCTGCTGTTCCTCTGTCAATGAAGAGTGAGTGATAATTTAATTTAAATTTAAGTGTAATATTATTGGATAGACACTAGAAGAGAGTGTGCTCAATGAACATGTGTACAACATGCTCGTTTATATTTTTGCAACTTGATCTCCACAATATCTTTTCTTCATTGCTGCTGCATCATCATCATCAGGTTGTCCGTCCAATCACAAAGACACTCTTTATTTCAACCTTCGTAGTATTGTCTCCGCTACAATTTCTCCTTTTGTGCTTTCAAAGGACTCGATCCAATTATTATTTAAAGCAAACTAATGAGTGCATATAAGATTTTACTTAGTTCCTAAACACATGAAAACATGACTCTTTTTAAAAAGTTTTTTTTATTTGGTAAATTAAAACTTATGATTATGTTTAACAAGTTTGGTTTGCTTTCAATACAGGATGTTATCAGTTTGAATTTAGGGCTCTCTTTTCTTTATCCTAAAAATAAACCTACTATTAATTATCTTGGAAGAAAAGGTTTATTTTTCATTCTTAGTTTTCCCCACACGATATAAAAATTCCGATAAATGCCTAAATTTCGGACGTTTGATTTACTTTTTAATTTTATCCTTTCTATATAACTATCGTTGTAAATTTAGTAGTTTTTTCAATATTTTCAGTCTTAGAGACCATTTATAGGTCAATAAACCGCTTAGTGTAGTAATCATAAATCAAAATTAAGAATAATTTTATACCTTAGTTATACCCGATCCTGAACTTGATATTCTTGCCAAATTCCTAATAGTACTGAATGACCGTTTCTTATTTTACTTTCTGCTAATTAGTGAAAAGGCAGGGAATGTTCGCAATATTCTATTATGTTCTTCTAAAGTTAATACGAAATCTGTTTCTTTAGATTTAGCAATTTTCCATCATCCTTATGCTTACTGTGGTGATAAATTCAGTAAATGACAGGAATAAATTAAAGAAAGTTATTTCCTATTTGATTATAACTGTCTTTGTGGTCATATTGTGGTAATTTCATAACTTTTTTAATATCCTAAGCTATTTGAGAAAAGATGGTATAGTATTGCAATGAGGTAGAGGGTAAGGTTGCTCATGGAGAGCATTTTCCTGAATAAGTCTTACATAGCTTTCTATTCTTCCCTTTTACACTCTGGTATAATATAAATACCGCTTAAGTAATTTTCTCTGCTTGAGATTGAACCGGGCCTTCAAGATATACCAGCGTAAGTGTTGTACTACTTACGCCACGATGATAACTAAAATGAAGAACGCGAGAATGTTCCTGTAGTGAATAATTAATCACCTACCAAACTATAAATCACACAGAGCGCTCTTTCTCACTCAGTCCACTCAAACTCGGGTGTAGGGTCAAGCCAGAGCTAACCGTACACCCTTTATACAATTTACCGAGTAGTAGGACGTAGAAAGAAGGTACGTTATGGGTGATTCCTGTTAGAGTGTATTATAGTGAATATATTCACTACAGGAACATTTCTCTCATTGTAATATACGTTCTTCTTTTAGTCCTTCGTGGCGTAGTCGTCAAACACTTAGCGGTCATCTGCTAAGGCCCAGGTTCAAATCCCAGCAGAGTGCCACTACTGTTGCGTTTTTTTTTTTCCCCAAGGTCAAATATCACACTTTAAAATATCACGTTTTTCTATCTATTAAGCGAATTGCAACTTTAATGAATATATTGGTACAAGGCACGACTTCTAAACTCTATTACTAATAAAGGAAATAGTTATCTAAATCACAATTTTACATAAATATATTACACAAATTAACAATAGATATACTTCATAACATATATTATATTATATATATATATATATAATAATATATTATATTATATATATATGGTGTTTAGTTTTAGTTGTAGACTTTGTAGTAGTAATAAATAATATATATATTGAAGGTAGGGAAGTATGTTGTATATATATATTATATATAGTATATGATAGTAAATATAAAATTGGTGTCAAAATTGATTAGTGATTTAATATTAATATAATGATCAGTTATATATAGAAGTGAGTGTAGGAATGTATATAATTATTAGTACTATCCTGGTTATAATATTTGTAATTAATGATTCCTTTGAACCCCAAATTCAATTGAGAAGATGTAGTGTCTGCCAGCATAATAAGAGGAAATAGTTATCTAAATCACAGATATTTACATAAATGATATTAATATATTATATATTATATTATATTATATATATTATATTAATATATATATTTTTATATATATATATATATATATATATAGGTTGGCAGGATCTTGGTTATAATGATGGAGAATGGAAGAAAGTTAAGGGTGAGTAAGTTGACTATATATAGTACATATATATATAATATATATAATATATACCTATACCTCATTAATATTTAAGGTATGTACAGATGATGGTTTATTTTATATGGTTACCGTCTTGATACGAGTTCAATAAGAGGTAATTTGTGAGATAGATTTATGATACATGAGTATATATGTGATATAGTATAAGGAGGGGCTTGAAAGTAAACGTAGATTAAGTGTTATTATAAAAGCTATGATATGGTTTGAGTAGTTAGAAGTGGATAGTTCTCGGATATAAGAAGTTATTTTAGTATTTGTGAACAGACTGAATAAACAGTGTCATTTGAGTTTATAATTATATTTAGATCAATATGTTGGTATAATGAAAATATGGAGTAATACAGTATTAGATGACTGAGTTAGTAGTAGAAAGTATTAGTGTGTAAATGCAGTTAGAATTGATGGGCTTAGTTTGCAATTAAATCTCAGTATGATGGTGGAATATAAAATATAGATAACTTACTTTATGAGAGAGAGTGCGTCATAGTGTCGAAATGATATGAGGGTTATTTTTGTTATACTTTTAGTTTGTGTGAAAGTATGAGTTGAGCTATTAGGTCTTGGAATAAGATATATGGAGTATGTTAAGATACTAAAGTATCTACAACTGTGTTCAGATGGATCAATCTTAGTGTGGTATATATGATGTTTCGGTTGAAGTCCTAAATTATTGCTTATAATCTTTGCGTTTGAACGTCTATATAATTGTTCTTATTAGAGTTTGTACGTTTGTGTGAAAGTTGTTTAAAAAAGATAATATAAATTATTGTTCATAGAGTCTGTTCAAAGGTTTGCTATGTGACGATTAGCAGGACTAATTAGGCATTCTATATTGAGTGGAGTGAAATAACAAGGGATTCTCTTCTTAATAAATAGGAAGAGGATGATAAGGAAGATTAGTAAGGATGATGAGAGTGAAAAAAGGAAGTCAATTGATATGGAAGAGAAGGAAAGTGGAAATTATTTTTGAAACCTTTCAGTGGGAGATTTTCATGCACTAGCAGGCTCAAATGGTAATTTCTTTAATAGCATTATATATTATAATATATATAGTTATATTATATACATAATATAATCTATACCTATATATATCCTTATAACTATCCTATACTATATATAATATATATTATATATATATATATATATAATTTATATTATATAATACGTATATTATCATCAATAATATTATTATTATACTATGATATAACAATATATACATATATATATATATTATTATATGATATATGAAAATCTTTTCTTCAGATATATAAAAGCTATATATAATTACTCTATATATATATATATATAATATAATATACTATAACTATATATATATATATTACCTATTATATACCATATACTCACCTATTATATTCCTATATATACTATATATTTATCCTATATATATATAAATTTTCTATTATATATATTAACCAACCTTATATTATACTACTTCATATTATAACATACTACTATATACTTATTAATATACCTATATATATATAATATTATAATTATTATATACTATATACTACTACTTATAATATAATAATATCTAAATGATATATATATAATATATATATATATATCATACTATATATATATTATAATACCACTAATATATACTAATATATATATATATATTACATAATATCCCCGAATACTATATCGACCTATATATATATATATATCATTATATTAACTACATATATATATATATTACCTATACTATTCCTTGAAATGACTAGCATATTATAACTAACATATATACGGGAATACTACGTATTATATTACTATATATATAGACTTATTTATATATACATTAAATATATATATATACACTACTATATATATATATATAATCTATTAACTATATATAAACAATATATAATATATATATCTATACTATATAATATATATAATATATTATATTATATATCATATATATATATACTATATCATATATATATACTATATATATATAAACGATTATATATATAAAATCAATGTATAATACTATCATATACTATATATAATCATATATATACTATTCCTAACTATTATTATATATCTATAATAATATATATAACCTATATATATATATTATTTATACTATATATTATACTATATATATACATACTTATAATATTATATAAAAATTATATAATATAATTATTATATATTATATAATATATAATTATTAATATTATGTATATAATATAATTGAGAATTTATTTTTGTAAGATTATTTTTAAAATATAGCTTGGTGTAGGTTCTGGATAAAGATCAAGGTTTTCTTGAAAGTACTGAAAATGTATTTGATTTCATTATGTAGAAGAGTAGGAGAACAGATACACTATCAAAGGTTCACTTATAAAAAAAGCAAAAATAAGTTCTACAACCCTACCACGTGACCAAACCCACACTCCTCACCTATTCACCCATTCCTCACCTACCACATAAACAAATCCCCAAAACTTTACCTTCATCATTAAGACTAACTTCCTCAAACACTTCTTTTCTCAAAAGAATCTTCAAACATCCAACTCACTTACAAAATAACATCTCACAATGCATATACAAAATCCCCTGCCATCATTGCCCCTCACATTACATAGGTGAAACAACATGAATTTTAACATAAACACGATCGTTACATACGACTCTCAAAATTCTGCTCTCACCTCACACAGATTTAGTCTCATCACAACATTAATATAAAAGATACGTGCCCATCTTAAAGGTACTAGACCCCACCAAACGTAAACTCCTAGAATCACTATGCATACAAAACCTTCCTAATTTTAACTTACAAAAACAACTACAAGAAAATTTAATGAGAAACTCGTCTAAAATACAGTTGAGAATGATAAATCCCTTATAAAATTCAAAACTTCAGTTATCACTGGATCATGATTTCAACTGTTTTACATTAATTTCTAATAAATTTTATTTATTCATCAAAAGAAAGTAACAAAAGGGTCCATAAAAATAAGGGACCGAAAGCTTACGTTATATTAACATCTTATGAAGACCGTTGGAAAACTTGAAATAAATTATGAATAAGGGTTCCTTCTATTATATACGTACCAAACTCGGCGATAAATATTGATTCTGATATATACACTCTATTATATATATTATATATATATATATTATCATTATATATACTATAATATAATATATATATATATAACTTATATATATTATATATAGTTATAATATAATAATTATACTATCTATATACTATATATATATTCATAATTTATTATTATTACCGGCAATTTATCTTTGTTTTTTTTGTTATTTTTATTATTATTATTATTATTATTATATTATATATTATTATTTATTAGTTATTCATTTATTATTATTATTATTTTATTATTATCATTTTATATCTATTATTATTATTTATTAATATTATTTTCACTATTATTATTGATTATTATTATCTTATCTATTATTTTATTATTATTATTGTTATTATATTATTTCCAAGTGAAAGTACTATAAATTTAATAACTTTTATACTATTACTATTTTAACTAATAATTTATGTACAATAACTGTATTACAATTAATATGTAATGAGCTATCATTAAACCCAATTGCTTAAATTTAAATATATATTGTATTATTTTGGAGGGTTGCAAAGGACACAAATACTGTGTTGCAATTAGTAGCTCTTTATTCCAAATTGATACATCAACAAATTTTGTATTATAATTTAAACTAGCAATATAAATTATAACTATGGCAAACTTAATATTGTAAATTTTTTTCTGAATAAATTTGTTTAATTTTTCTTTTTTTAATATCTATCTATCTCTCTATATTTCCTTATTTTCTCATTTATTATCTTTATTATAATTTTTCATCATATTTAGTTTCTTTTTCTCTAATTTTAATTTCTGCTTTTGTTATATATATATATATATATATATACTATAGTATATATACATATATATATATTATATTATACTATATTATATATATAACTATACTATATATTATATATATATAATATATATAATATATTCCCTATATATATATTATTATATAACTATAATATAACATATATTATACTTATAATATATATATATTTTATATATATACTATATAGGATATATATATTATTATATATATATATTTATATATATATATATATATATAATATATATATATATACTATATATATATATTTTATATTATACATATATATGTACTATAATTACCATTTGTTACTATAGTGAATATGATTATATAATATAATACTAACTATAATTAGATATAATATATATATATATATATATATATAATATATATATAATGATAATTTGTGCAAAATCCTATTTGGCTTATACTTACTCACTCTTCCCAAGTCCATGGACACAATATATAATTTTTATATTTCTCTTTTAAATATCCCATCTTTCCTCCTCCTGCCTCCTCCTCCTACCTCCCCTCCTTCCTCCTCCTCCTCCCTCCTCCTCCTCCTCCTTCCCCTGCTCTCTTTTATCTTCCTTGTAGTTCTCTTCATTTCTTTCGCATATGTAATCCATAATTCAGTTCTTTCTTCAGATAATGATATTCTTTCCTCTAGCGATAGAATTTTCTGCAGCTCTTAATTGCCTTTAAAACGGACATAATTTTTACAATGAAAATAACAACAACAAATACGAAGAAAAAAAAGCAAAAATGAGATGAATATTGAAGGTAAAGAAAATGATATATAGATATATAGATATATAGATATATAGATATATAGAAATATAGAAATATAGAAAGATAGAAAGATAGACAGACAGACAGACAGACAGACAGACAGACAGACAGACAGATAGACAGATAGATAGATAGATAGATAGATAGATAGATAGATAGATAGATAGATAGATAGATAGATAGATAGATAGATAGATAGATAGATAGATAGATAGATAGATAGATAGATAGATAGATTAATAGTTAGAAAACTTCTATTTTTATAAATAGATAGATAGAGAAATCACGACGACCAGTCGTAGGGCTCGATAGGGGAGGATTAGAAGACGTTGCGCAAATAGATAGAAGATAGTATAAAGATGGATAAATAGAATAGATTAGAATAGACAGACAGTACAGGACAGACAGCAGACAGACAGTACAGGACAGAGACAGATAATAGATAGATAGAATAGAAGTAGATAGTATGATAGGATGATAGATAGATAATAGAATAGAATAGATAGTGATTGATTGATTGATTGATTGATTGATTGATTGATTGATTGATGGATACATGCATACATACATGCATGCATGCATGCATTTATACATACATATATACGATATATACCATATATATAGTTATAGTATATTATATATTATATAATATAATAATACAATAATATATACAAGTACTATATTATATATATATAAAAAGTAATTATAATATAATATAAATATATAATATAAAAATATATATATAATATGATATATATATTATATGGAAATTATTTGTGCTCAAGAAGGTTGGATGTTCCAGCGCATTTAGTACAATTGAAGATTTTCTTCTCATAGTATAGGGCCACAGGCACTGAGGCACTATCCTCCTTTTATTCTTACTGCTCTTAATTACTCTAGAACCGCGTTAGAATCTTATGGTCTAGAATATCCAAGAATCCTTTGGAGAGCTCTGAGGTATAGAAAGGAGTTTCGATACCTCAATGGCGCAAGACCATGCTTGGTTTTACTGAAATGCTGTAACCCTACCCTAAGAGTAGTATAACTCGCAATGACTGCACTGTGTGCGTCCCGGAAACCATTTCGTGCGAAAGACAGAAAATATGGATTTACTAAAGTTGCATCCATACGGTTCTACAGCGACAACGCCTCCAATTCTGGGCGAGCCCACTGCGCAAGATATAGCCTACATGATGCCTAGAACTCACGGACGGACAGTGTCCCGAAAACCTTTCTCGGAAGACTTGTCTGCTCATCACCCCCTTATCTACTGTCTAATATATACACATATCATTATTATACATGAGTATTTTACTATATCAATGAATATTCATACTATAATATATTATATATATATATACTTTATTATATATATTATATATTACATTTATATACTATATATATTAAATGTATATATATATATTATAATAACTATATATATACTATCATATAGTATATTATATATATATACATCCATATATTATTATTATATTATAATTATATATATAAATATATATATATATACCTATATAACACAGCTTGTCTCAACTATATACCTATACTTCATATATATAATATAATTTATATATATATATATATAATATATATATTATGATATATATATATATATAATATTACTAATATATATATATATATATATATTAACTATATATATCTTATTACTAATATATATTATATTACTATTATACTAATATTCATACTATATATATATATATACCTATAGTACATACATAAGCTATAACTATATCTACTATTATATATATATTACTATATATTATAATAGTTGCTTAGTGTTATATCAAGTATCATTATTACCTACTATTATTACTACAACTACTACTAATATAATTGTTCAAATATACATTAATTATATATATAATATACATATATTAATACTATATACTACTAATATACTAATAATATATATATATATATATATATATATAATATATAATATATGCTATTTATGATTCTTATATATGATACTATATATAATATATATCTATATATATACTATATATACCTATATATTTTATCTCATATATATTATAATCATATGATTAAGAAATATTATTAACTAATAGTACTTATAACTATTTATATATAAACTATACCATAATATATATATATATACTATATACATATATACGTATATATTATAGATATACTACTTACCTAATATTATACTCACTATTATATACTATATAGATACTATACCGCTACATACTCTATATCATACTTCTATACTCCAAATACATAGCTATACCATCTCATCTACTACATATAATAGCGACCCTACATCATAATATAACGGTTATTAGCAGAATACTGTACGTTGTACCTATAATAGACGTATCATGTACATATTATATAAATAATACTATATATAATATATATTATCTTATATAATAATACTATAATATAATAATAAATATATATACATATATACTATCAGGATATCATATATAAATATAATATAAACACGTGATTATACTATAACCGCTATACTAGTAACTACTAGCATAATAATATATCACCAAACTATACATTATATAGTAGTATATTATATATCTATACTATATATCATATCTACACATACTAATATATACTATATAATATATAACAATATAATTACTATATACTTCGCACATATATATATATTACCTATATCATAATAACAGATCATATTAATGATACGTATATATCATATACATATAGTATATATATCTCATTACATATAATACCGTATATAACAGCATTAATTAATACCTCATATATATATATACTATCATATATATATATATATATACTACATATATTATTATATTTACTATTATAAATATATATATATACTTAACTGCATCAAGCTAACTATTACCCTACCCTACACTATTCATATATATGTGACCTTTTCAGGCAGACATTTCATCATTACTATACTACTTACTAAGCATCTGACTAACCATCTACCATCTTACATCTATATAATATACTCTCAATACTAATTAAATTACCTACTATTCGACGCTTATGACTAACTTAGATCGTATATTACATGGTTACTTCCTGATATCTGTCTCACTCTTATTACCGACAGTGAGCTTCACCGGTATCATAGCCTATTCAAGAGGGGGTGTTAACACTCAACAAAAATTCAACTCAACATTAGCTGAATCTCCACAGAACGCGGGCTTTAGTAGCGAGATTAAATGAGTAGGAAACACAGAAGATGGCAGAGAATTCCACAGACAGATACATTAGTGGCTGGAAAACCAGAGAACAGGCACCCCGCATTTTACACTGCAAACTACGTCTTGAGCCCTGTGCCTCAAGAATATCAACACGGAAAATTTCAGTCCTGTAGACAGAACACATGCACCCCTTGTCCTACCGAGGCGTCCCTTAATAACAATGGCTGATTGGCACGACTAGAGCGGAGAGGACTCACCAGTGCGGTAAGCGACCCCGTCTCCCGTAACGCATGAAGCACACTTATCACGCGCTCACCCTCTGTCACAAACCATTACACACAATACAGCATTCCCCCACAGATATGTCTAACCTCACTCCTAGAAGAGTAAAGCCACCTACCATACACTTGCCGACAAACACGCGCCGCGAACGAGGAGACATGATGATAGGCGTTCAACGTGAAACCTAAACGAAAGAGCCGGCACACATATATATAAAAGATTCCAACATTTCTGCCCTGTTAGAGACTCCGAACCCCCCTATCCCAAAAAGCACGGTGAATACCTGAGACGCCCCCCAAAACTATAAGAGAGCCCCACCTAACTCCATAGCGCACAGGATGCGAGATGAGACCAACACCTCGATTATTAATCCTGGCCAGTAACTGCTGAGGCAGGAAAAGAGCCTCTCGCCCAGTCTAACAGGAAAACTCCCACTTTCTCTTGAGCCGCCCATTAGCACATCCCATTGCGCATGTGAGAGTTCACAACGCACAATTTTTTGTTTATGGTCTAAAGCGCCAAGGGATCCTGCGTTCATACATGTGTCAACAAGAGAGACCGACTGAGAACCGCTCACATAATAGTTACGACTTGAATAGCTCGTGATACACGTCACCTCAGTAGCTATAGCACGCTGTCCTAGATGTGGTGAGATTTCTCGTCTAGAGCAAATAGCATTGATGATACTTTTAGATTATTAACAGAAAGTGTCCAGCACAAGGTCATGAGTACTGCATCGCATCTCTCATACCCTGCGGAAATCTAAACTCTAATATCCCTGATCTCAATAGAAGGCAGCAACTAGCAAATTCCAGGAAAGATTCAACGACGGAGAATCTGCAAATTCTAGAAGTAAAAGATCACAGATCTCGTGACAATTGTTGAGTTAGAAACGAATGAATGAGTACAAGTTGCTCAGCACAGCTCACCACGCAACTCGGCCAGCTTGTATAGGTCTGATAGAGCGTATAGATTTGCCTGCGATACAGAGGCACAAAGAATGTCCATCTAGATCGTAATAATGCCCCAAGTATCGATAGAAGCCCTACGAGATTTAAGACACAAGAAACCCTGAGGGACACCACTATTGACAGACAAAAGAAGAAGAAAGTCGCCCCATCAACAAACAGCTGAGCTAGTTGAAGCGATTAGAGAGAGTGAGTGAGGAGGGAGCGATATCCAAAGGAGGGAGCTTGCGCAGAGGTACGACGATATAGCCACTATAGCCCTGTCAAATGCTTTGGATATTTTTTTTTTTTTTTTTTTATTTTCGCTCATCCCATACGCATAACACCATCACTCACGTTGCTAGAGCCCTATCAAGGAGCGGAGGTGTCATCGTCCTTAAAACGTGCCCGAGCAGGACGGCAGCCAGCAGTCCCAAGGAGAGGAAAATTCAATGCTCACATCTTCTATGTCAGCGCCACCAACGCAAGTCCCACGTAATTCCATGGGTGGAAAACCATAAATGCTGTTAGATAGGAAAGTCTATATCACCAGCTACGACCTTGAGCTGCCGAAGCCGTCACTGCACGTATCGGAAAGAAGGGAAATGAGATCTCAAGAATGGCTCTAAGAAATGAGAAGTTGAGAAGGGTTTCAAGATCTTCAAGATAGAATACAAGGATAGAGCTGATTAGGGACGATAGTTTAGAAGGACTCAGAGTGGCATTCCTCTTTTTTCCGCGCGCACATATGATCTGGACATTCATGAGCGCTCCAACCTGACGGGAACAGTGCTAGCTACTTGCAGGGATAGACGAATGACTATAGTTTGAACGACGACGGACAGGGGAGCCCAGCCACGGACAGACACTCCCTCAACAACTCGGGGGACGAAGGAATGAAATCTGTGGCCACCAGCCCTTCCTCAACGTTCATAGATGTTCATGAGCCCCATGCACCCCGACTCAAATGTATCATCTCAGGCACAGAGGCACTTGGACATCGTGAGAAGAGACACGGAGGCAGGGAAGAGAGAATGCCCCCAGAAATGCGTCCACGAGGTTGAGTTAGAGGAAAATAGTAGGCCGAAGAGATTGGCCGTTTTCAGTGGAGAGTTAGCAAACAGAACCAATCATGACTCGCATAAAAGGAGGAAGGTTACGATTTACAGAAGTTTCGTTGGGAGTTGTTTTTGGCAAGAGCCAGAAAACGATTCGTCACAGTGGAAGACACCAAGGACCGGTTAGCGCCGCACTTTCGTTTGATGATAGCCCGCTTTGCTCGTCGAGAGTATCCCTGCAACGATTCTAGCTGAATGAAATTAGCGAGAGTGATAGGAGAAAGGAAGAATTTTTCACTCCCGATACGCGACTGTCTCTAGCCTTGAATGGCCAGCATTACAAGACCCGACCGAACTTTATGGATTAATGAGGAGCAGAAAAGACTTTAGATCCGAAGAAGGTACTCCCGGATTGACCATGCCTACACATCCAATCAGCCGATTACTAGCTCCCACCTCTGTCGCAGGCCGGAGCCGGAGGCGTACCCATAGGAAAGCAGTCAGAGTACTAAACAATTATATATATTATATATATTAACTATATATATATATATATATATATATATACTCTGATACGCACTCACCTCAATATATATCTATAGTGATTAGTGTCGCCAGAACTCTCCCACCGATCGCCTCCTCCTCCCCTCAAAAGTATATGTACAAGCTACCCGTCTCGATTCTATATACATATATGTGGAGTGACTCAAGACGTGAGGCAGTATACACTGCCAGCCGAAAATAACGCTGGCTACTGAAGACACTACCTATGCTCGTAGCCAAGGTCCCACTATATCTTCTCCACGTCGCAACGAATAGCGCCAATCTAGCTACCCCCTTCCTTAATAATCCCTTATTGCTCTCACGTCAGACATATACTACCTATCTATATTATATATACATCTAATCTATACACTCCACACACCACTTAAATAATCGACACGCATACTTATTATCCCAAGCATAACTGTACTACTAGTCATACTACTGATCTATTATATCATACTAATTCTAATCAGTTATAATACATATATTATATATTATATATCAGTGGCGAGCTCGTGGTCATAATTCTTGAGTAGGCAAATCAATATATAACTATTACTATTACTATTATAATACTATATTATTTACTCCTATATATATATACCTAATTATATATATATATTAGTGACTTTACATATTACTCTATTACTATCTACTATTTTATATTTTGCATGCCGTTAATTTTATATATTGAAAATTCAAAATTCTTTTTCGCTTATATTTTTTTATAAGAAAATTAATTTCTTTTTTTTTAAATATGACTGCTACACATAGGAGTCGTGGGCAGGCAATCTACAGAGGTTACCTAGACTGTGAAGCAAACCGGAATATCATTTTTTGACTCAGAGTAATACTAACTTAACATTTGCACTGCATTCGCTACATATTTTAGAAACACACGGGAACTCAGCTGAACAAACTTCTTAACTGTCGCGCGGCCATCATAATCTGTATGACGCACATCATCTATCGAATGAGATTATATAATATTATTATATTTAGCCCTATATATCACCGTCAATCTCTACTACCCATTACCACATACTTATAGTATCATATATACTCCAACATATATAAATATATTATATATAATATATAGTATATAATATATATTATATATATTAATGATATATATATTGTAACATATATACTTATATATATATAAGACTATATATATTATACTATATATATTATTAATATATATACTATAAATATACTATAAATATATATATATATATATATTGTCATACTGACTTTTGAAAAATTTTGGGTTCACTGAAGCAAGTAGGACGGGCCTAGAGTGCGTCGTGTTCCTGTTGGAAGTGGGTGATATATTCACCACAGGAACAATTCTCGCGCCTTACTTTTAGTCCATCGTGGGCGTGTCGTAAAACATTACGCGGAACATCTGCTAGGGCCCAGGGTCACATCCCAGCAGGTTGAAATTACTTAAGGGGTTATTTTGAATACCTATCACACTGCGTTTAATTTGTAGCAGTTGTTATAAATACAAATATATTCCCCGGTTTTAAAGTATTTCACTCGCGCGGTGCCCTGTTTGTCGCTACCCCCGAGCGTGGACGGGTAGAGTGCGTCCGTGGTCCTGTGGGTGGGTGATATATCACCACTGGAACAATTCTCGCGCTTTACTTTTAGTCCATCGTGCCGTGGTCGACAAACACTTACGCGGACATCTGCTAGGGCCAGGTTCACATCCCCCAACAGTGTGAAATTACTATAGGGGTTATGTTTATTTTTTTTGACGATACCTATCACACGTGCGTTGAATTTCTGTAGCAGTTGTCCTATACACACAATATATCTCACCCGGTTTAAGTATTTCAACTCTGACGCCGCGATACGCTCATGTCTTGTCGCTATAACGCACCTCTGACGTGCTGGACGCAGCAAGTAAAGAGTCTCGACTCTAACTTATGTTCCCGTTGAGGCGTGCGGACCATCGACTTCATAATACACCTACTCTCACACATCGGACTCAGACGATGAGTGAGACTAGTTCACCTACACTAGGAACAAATTCTCGCGCTTTACTTTTAGTCCATCCGTGCGTGTCGTCAAAACACTTTACCAGCGGACATCTCGCTAGGGCCCAGGTCACATCCCAGCAGTGTGAAACTACTTAAGGGGTTATTTTTGAAAATACCTGATTACTACTATATTAATATATATACATATATATATTCTCTTAATATATGATATAGTATATATATATATATATATTATATATATTACTATATATATATATATATATATATACTATATATATAATATATATATATATATATATATATTAATATATATATTTTACTTAATTTATTATATAATATTATATAATATATATATTATATACTTATATATATATATTATATATATATATATAATATCGTAATATATATATTGAGTTGGTGTACAGGACCCACCACGGCTCACAGAGAAGCGGCCACACTGAACTAATCAATTCCATGGCTGGAGTTCTTGCTCAATATATAATTTTAAATGTCAAAAGGAAAAATTTATTCCGACATTTTAAATTTAAGTGTTAAATTAAAATAAAAGCCTTTAAAGAAAAAAAAAAGTTTCCTACATGTAAATAATCTAAAATTACATAACAAAGTAAAATATTGCAAAGAATAATAAATTTTTGAAGATACAAGAAAATTAGAGTTACTGCTAAAATGCGGGAAGATGGTCAGATAAAATTGGGATAGCCTTTAGAAGCGTGTTATGGACCATAAGTACCGCGCAAAGTGACGGGAATGGTTGCAATGCGGGAGTTCCAGTTGGAACAATCAATGAAGGTATGGCGAACAGATTGACTGGTATGCGGCGTCAATTTGGCAGATGGAAGGAGGGGTCCCCCATGACATTATAGTGTCTTGTGAGTGATTTTGGAGTGGCCAATACGGAGGCGAACAAGATCACCTCGTATGTAGAAAGCTTCGTCGGTTGAGAGGAAAGACCCTCCCAAATTTCGGTTTTATATTTCTTAGTTTAGCTCCCCGTTGATCATTCGTATATATATATACTATATATATATATATATATATATATATATACTATAATTACTCATATGACTATACTAGCTCTATATATATAAACTCTGCTAATATACTTTATATATATATATATAACGTAAACTTAATATATATTATATATATACATACTATATTATCAGTATATATATATATAATAATATATAATATATATTATAATTATATATATATATACAATATATAATATCTATATATATATATATATATATATATATATATATATATATATACCAGTATATATATATATATAATATATTATACTATATATATATTAATTTATATACATAATATATATATACTATATTATATTCATATATATATATAATATATATATTTATATACTTACATAATATTACTATATATATATATATTTTATATAATACATATATATATATATAATATAATATTATCTATATATATATATATATATATAATATATATATATATATAATTATATGCTATATATATAAATGTATATATATATTATATATATATATATATATATTATACCTAACCTAATTGTAATTACTAGACTGAACTTATAATAGTATATAGATATACTTTATATATAGTCTATATATACCTATATATATATATATATATAATATATATATATATATATATATATACTATACTATATATATATATAATTATAAATATATATATATATAGTATATATATATTATAACTCATAATACCTATATACTATAATGGCATTATCAACATAAAGATATATTGAACATATTTCCTCATAAAAACGCAATGGAACACGCATTAAATATATAAAAGGGGTGGTGGTTGGGGTTGGGGTTGGGGTTGGTGTGGTCGTGGGGTTGACGACCTCCGGGGGTGGAGAAGGGGTTACAAAATGAGTAAAAACTCTAAAGGATTTTCAATATTTAAATTTTCTTAAAAAGACCAAAAAAAAAAAAAACTTTTGTCGTTTCATTTCTTTCTGTATCTTCATCTAACACTTTTTTAATATTATTGATTGTTTAGAGTAAGTTTTTTTTCCTTTGTATATATATTTTTTTTCTTGCAATTTTTTAAAAATAATTCATTGAATTGTTTGCCGATTCAAATCACACAAAGAAATATATATATATATATATATATATTATAATATATATATATTTATAATTATATATAAATATATATATATATATATATATATATATATATATATATATATATATATATATACATATATATATAGTATAAATGTAATATATATATATATATAATATTTATATATATATATATAATAATATATATCATATATATATATCAATACTTATACTATAATATATATACATATATATACTATAGTAATCATATACGTATTATGTAACTATATATTATATATTACTATATACTATATATATTATATAGATATATATATATATATTATATATATATTAGAATATATATATATATATAATATTTATAATATACTATTATATATATATATATATATATAATATATACTAAGTATATTATATATATATTATATATAATATATATAATATATATTTCTTATTCTTCTTCTCGAGACCTACTGTAAGCGTGAACGCTTGTCAGATGTTCTGGACGAAACCCCTCCACCGCGTTCGTTCCTCATAGATTCCCTGACTCTTCCAGGCTCATCCTTCACGTCCTCTTCTCTCAATTGGCCGTCCTCACGTCTATCACTCCATTCTGGTTCTGGTTGACCTACCACTGCGTCTTCCATCTGGCCTCCATCTGTAGTACCTCTTCGGGTATCTATCCTCATTCATCCTCATCATATGTCCGTACCATCGTAGCTGTCCCTTTTCAATAAAACTCAGTATACTATCCACCCCCAGCTCCTCTCTTATATCATCATTTCTCATTCTATCCCTCCTTCGTAACTCCCTTTATGGAATCTCACACCCTCATTTTACACGCTTGAATCTTACTTTAGTTTTTGTAGTAAAGCCCACGTCTTCGCAACCATACTTAATATAGGTCGTAGAATAGACACATATATACTATTTTCACTTTTCGAGGGACATTTCTGTCTGCGTATTAGCGGATATAGGCAATCTTAAATGTAATTGTTAACTTGTTCTTTCTTACTATCATCTATGTTCATAGTAACATTTCCGCCCCGAAACAACTCCAAGGTATTTAAACTGATCAACCTGCTTCAAAATTCTTGATCCCTCACTTTAATATTCATTTCCTCCTCCTCTTTACAATTATCACCATCACCTCAGTCTTCTCCTCAATTTCCTCATTCCTCTCTCGCGTCCAAAGGTCACGATTCGACCGAAAGCTTACGTAAATCTTTATAATTTATAATTCTGCAGAGCCATCTCTTGATTACAGCCACCACGCAGGATATTGCGTACCAAAGACAGTCCCTCCACTGTCTCTGAGACCATAATTTTCCACAATAAATCCATGAACAAAGAGATAAACAAAAAGGGAAGA
>JABUQX010083797.1:72500-75000 GCA_015478945.1 Trachelipus rathkii | reverse complement strand
ATATATATATATATATATATATAGAAGTATTTATCTATATATATATATATATCTATCTAGCTATATATATATATATATATATATATATATAGCCGTTATTTCCGAATTTGAATTTTCTTCGCACTACCTCAGTTTGGTTCCATTTTATGAGTAAAACATCTATGCAAAGTCACTTTTACTTGTTTATATATCGAAATATTAATTATATGCAGAAATATATTGTGCCAAAGAATGGATAATTGCACATATTATCATTTTTTTCTCCTACCACTAACACTTTCCGAGAAAAATGTGAAAATCGATTATTTTACACTAAAAGGTTAGTCGTTGAGGTAATGTCTTTCTTTTATTACCTTGAAACTTGGTGCAGTAATTACTTACAACCTGAAGCATATTACTGTTTCTGTTGCTCGTTTTTCTTAAGTAATTTACTATAATCTTCAAAAAGCTTGACCTTTCTCTCAGCCGAATCATTTATTACTTTCAATTTATATCCTAATTTCAGACCTTTTACAAAACTTTTATTTTTATTTCAAGTCAATGGATCTGTCGAATCTATCGAAAATTCCTCTAGTTTCGATTGAAAGGAATTGTTCACTTCCGTTGTTGATAATTTCTGGGATTTTTTCGATTTCTAATTTTATTCGCCTCTTATTTTCCTTTGAAGATTCTGTCTCGCGAATCAAAGCATTAACCATTTTCATTTTTGATTCACATGACAATCGTGGATCAAAGAAAGCTAATGCAGCAACTTCCGGGCTCAAATACCATAAATTATTCCTTAGTTTCCGAAAAGGAACACGAGAGATGCTACAATCGATAGCTTGATGTTCAAAAAGTTTCCAAAAAAGCCTGAAATCTAGATACTATGCTTTTGCAGAAGAAGGCGCACAAAACCATCCTCCGACATACACACTGACAAGGAAAATAAAAATTTCACAGATCGTTTTCTCCTTTTGTGGTGATAATACAGATTCACCATAAACAGAAAGATTTTCAAGCAATAAATAGCTTTTGTTATCAACCTCGCATGATGGATGACCTTTAGAAACAGAAAGATATTCCATGAGATGGTGCTTTATAATGAAAAATTGCAATTAATTCTAGAAATTCCTTATAATCCTCTCTAGGCTGCTGTTACCTCAAAATTTATCTAACAAAGTCAAGATTTCGAAATTCACGCCCTGATTCAAGCGTCCCTTGACCTTTTTTCTTTCAATCCTGGTTGGGTATTATGAACGTTGATTCCAGACCACGAGTTTTGAAATCATTTAAAGAGTCCGACCTTTAGTGTTACCCATCTTTTCCTCGAAAACGATTCTAAGAATGATTTCATATATTTGATCTCTTCAGGGTAAAAATAGAAGATCTTTTTCTAAAATATCTGCCATCAAAACGCATGCGCCTCTAAAACCTTTAGCATTCGTTGCTGTCATATAGAAACCCAATGCGTTAATATATTTCTAGAGATTCCATTCAGCAAAGGCTTCACAAACAGAATACAATTGCCCTTTCCAGTTAAAGATTGTAATTTAAGCACTTCAAGAAATTGTTCATTATCGTCATTCGAAAGAATCCCAGGAAATCTATGCGCGGTCTCGTTACCTGCTAAAGCTGTTAGTAATTTACCATTTCAATGCATGACAGCTGCTTCCAATTTGATGTCCTTGAAGTGTTTCTTAATTTCAGTTTTCCTTTCTTCACGTTTTTATACACTACAAATTGTAAATAAATGTCCTGTTGATGACAAAATCATCGACATCATGACCCATTACCTCGGGTGTAGCAATTAGAATATGAACTCTTCATCTTTATCACTAATTTTACATTTATCTAAGACAGTAGCAAGCATAGTAGTCATTAGTTTACGGCCTCCTCTCTTCCTTTTTGCTTCTCGTGATACTTTCATATCTTGTGGGAGAAGGAGAGCACAATATTATCACAATATTAATCTGACTTTAAACTGCTGCTTGAAAACGACGACTTCAATTCGGCAGTTTGCTCTGTAAAAAAAAAAAGGAAAGGTATTCAGTGATAAGTACATCAAATTAAACAACATAAGTGTGCAAAATATGTCAGTAATGAATTATTGGATTTTTGTAAAACGTTACTTACGTAACAGTTCATGTTCACGATCACATCGCTCTTTTCTCATCAAGGTTATTTCCTCTCCTTCCGCTGCTTTCCTTTCTCTTTCAAGTTCCTCGCAGTCAATTCCGTACATGAATCCCGCCAACCCTTTAAACCTTTGGTTAATCAAAACTGCTTATCCTCTTCAATAGTAATCAGGTCAAATGCGTTTGCATGTTCATTGCCAAACATATTCTCGAGTTTCATTTCAAAATCGGCTTCCTCTTTCTTATGAGCTTTCGATAATCTACCAGCATGATTTTGTTTTTGTCCCCATTCTTTGTACAAGGCTTCTAATTTTGGGATGCAGTTTTTCATATCCTGGTTGGATTTCGCGTTCTTTCCTAATAAACCATCACTTCCTGCAAAG